>JACGDI010000821.1:1019475-1034095 GCA_014898725.1 Jacaranda copaia
CCCCCCCCCCTCCCCTTTACATGTATTTGCTGAACTAATAAGATAATTCTCTTCTCAAACACATTTTGGTAATTCGATCATAATTTTCTTTCTACTGATCCGATTGATTTGATTCTTGTGGCATGAAAAAACCAAGAAAAAGAATTAAAACTTTTATGAAAATTAATGCCACACTCCAAATAGACCAATATAGGGGAACAATCAGCTTCAAGACGTACTGGGGGTGAAAAAAGAAAAAAGAAAAAGAAAAAGAAAAGAAAAGAAAAAAAAGAATTGGACAGATTTAGTTTTTGAAAAATTTCTGATTTAATACATTATTGTATGTTGGCCATAAAATTCTATATATACATTTGATCGGAGTGACTGGAAAAAGTCTAAAAGATAGAGCAACACTTCTTATGTTGGGTACTCCAGATTCAACCAAGATATATATAGGAGAAAAAGCCATTACAAAACACCAGTAAATTCTCGAATTCAAACCAAGAAACTTGCCTAAGGCCGGCTAATCTTTCTAATTAATTTGTGAATTAAGTCAAATGTCAACAACATTTAATTCAAAGAAGTAAACTCTTTTCCACCTAATCACAAGAAAACAAAACATAACAACCACCTAACAAAAATACCAAATTAGGTGGCAATTATCAGCTTTTGCGCTCTTCCCACTCTCTTCATATATATATATACACACACACACATATACAGTTTGTATATTTTGAGGTTTCTTTATTCCCCCCTCTTTTTCCCTGATAAAGCTGCCTGTTCCTGGACCGGATTTAGCATGTTCGTCCATGTTGTCTATCAATGCTTTCAAAATTAAACCAAACAAAGAACTAATCGGAGGTATGATCGCTAGTAAGTAATTTTTAAATTACTCGTAACAGCTTCCGTTTAGCTAAGATAAGAGATATATATTAAGAAAAAAACTCGAGGTTCAATTGAGGCATAAACTTTAATTGTAAGAATTAAATTTTTATATAGTAATGAGTTTCACATTTATTGTAATGCAAATCAAAATCTTTTATAGCTATATGTCTATGTTATTGATGCAGATTGCAATTAATATCAGTAGTATGCTCATTTAAATGTATGGACGCAAGAATTATGTGCCATGATGATTAGTTGTATAATAAGTCAACCGATGTAATATTGTACGACATAATTTTACATTTCAACTTAGATTTATTTCAAATTATATAATTAAACATCAACCATCGCATTCTGCACGTTATATAATCCCAAACTAACTCATCCCCTGAGTAGTTTTCTATATTTCACTTGCAATAGAATAACGAAGACTGGTAAAGAAACCAAACGAAGAGAGAATTCAACTAATCAGACAATTTCTTGTGTATTTCCATATTATGCATTGATTTTGGTTAAAATACGAGATCCTAAAATTTTGATTAAAGTTGAGTTAGAAGTCGCAATATTGTTATAAAGGGAGAGCTCTCAATCAAGAACAAAGAAACTTTTTGAATCTTTAGTTAATGAATTAATTAGGTTGCTTTAGGTACATAGCCCACCATGAAACACTTTGGAGGCTTTAGTGGTGCTGACTTTCATCTCGTATTTTTGTAAGTAATTGGGCGATATGTGATTAGAATAGACTAATAATTCGTGCATACTATTGAATGAGAGACTATTTAACAATGCTATGACAAAACAAAATTTTTTCCATATTATTTGAAAGCTATAATATATACAGGGACAAGGAAAAGTACCATCACATAATATATACATACATATATATAATTAGATATAGTTTTACATTATAGCTTGAATTTTATAATTAAAATCACTTTTTTTTATGGTATTTTGTTTAATAAGAGCTCTATTGTCAAGCCTAGAACCCATGAGTCCATTGGACGCAAAAATTGCTTCTAACCCATCAAGTGTATCCCAAAATTGGCTTATGATCAACTTGTCCAAAAGGGATATTTAATGGATGCACTTGAGATCTTTGGCCAAAAATTATATACTAGTCACTTTTTCAATATTTAGTTCATATTGAATAAGGTATCACAATCACCCCTCTTTCAGAACGTGACGTCCTCATCGCAGCATAACACAAATCCAAGATCAATTATCAAGCATTGGAATTCTAGAGGTAGCTCCTACAAGATCAAGAGATGGCTCCCATGTGTGTAGTACTTTGTCTTGCAAGTTCAAAAGGTAGCATCCTCACACATAATACTTTATCTCGTATAGCACTTAGCTCCCAATATTTTAATTGGTAATGGTTCTGTACCATTTGTCATGCCTTGGGCCGGTGAGCTCATTGGACATAAGAATTGACTCTGAATCCACCAAGTGTATCCTAAAATTGGGTTACAATTGACTTGCCCAAAAAAGATATACAATAGATGTACAAAAGTTCTTTAACCAAAGCTTCTATACTAATCATTCTTTCAACATTTAGTTCATGTGGAATGGGGTATTATATCTATAGACTTATCCTTTTTTCCCCCTTTTCTCAAAGGTGTTGAGAATCTTACACCTTCTCTAACTCAAGAAATGAGAATTAAGTTTTCCTAAAAATTTATTGAGAATTGTCCAATCAAATATTTTTTTTTGCATATTAACTTAATCAAATTCTCTTATAGTTATCTATATACTTCTAGATTATAATAAATTGTCACCAGCTACTAGCATATATGCGTTAAGTTACAACAAGTTTTATTTAATTACCATTAATAATTTTTTAAAGTGACAAAAATTTTAATTTTGTATTAATGTAATTTAATAGTGATAAAAATCAGTATTTTATATTATCATTGTTATAGTAACAATAAAAATTGTCGCTATAATTTGCAAAAATATTTTTGTTATCACTAACTTGTCATCATATGAGTGTTATTAATTGTCAACATGAAAAGTTTAGGCAGTATTCTTCTCACTTTTTAACTCGTACAAATTGTTAAGATTACAAAATAAAATTCTTATTCACCAAATATATATAATTAGTAAAAGTTTTTTTATTGTCACATAGTGATTAGTGAATGTGCACTAGTAGACTTATTACAACCTCTTATAAAAAAAATATTTAATATACTTGAAATAAATTCATGAAACATAATAGGAGATAAATATAAAATGGAGTAGAGAATCCAACTAGGAGCTTATAAGATGTTCCAAATAAATTTAGCCAAACATCCTCTATATTAGAAACTTTTTACCTTTTAAGAAAAAAAACTTATATAATCCTAATATATTTTGTTCGTGCAAAGTGCAAACAGATCCGCAAATTCGAGTCTCATAAGTGAGTAATTGGAAAACCAGTGACAAACCTCTTTTGCATAAAAAAATTACATTGATATCTTTGGAAACTTATGAGCTTTTATTAAAAGCTCACTTGAAATGTCCACTAAGATAGATATATATATATATATGTAACAAGTTGTATAATATATATGAACCGTACCTCATGACTGCCTAATTATTAACTGCCTTGAATAGTTTTTAGTGTCATCTTCAATAGATTGAAGACAGATAAAGAAAGCAAACGAAGAAAGAGTGTAGCTAAATGTACATTTTCTTATGTATTTGGATATTCATGTAACAAATTTTGAATAAATACATGACATACTAGAATTTTGGCTAATGTTCGATTGGAAATGGTAATATCTATGAGAGCTGGTTCTCAATCAAGAATAAAGAAGCCTTTAACTCTTCAATAAACTTGTTAACATCCTTTTAATAGCTTTATCAAGCTACCTCTAGCAAAACTTCAGAGATGGATGAAGAGCCCATACTTTTGTGCATGTTAAATATCGGCAGAAGATTAAGGGCCAACTAAGCATAGCAATCCCCTTCAAATTACCCGATCGTATAGACCGATTGTCACTATAAAATATTTAATTTAACTAATAGTTGCTGTCCAGAAAATCAGTTAATTAAAACATTCAATCAAAATATCAATTAAATTGAAATTCTCCACCGCAAAGATAAATATTACTTCACCACATACTTAAAGCTTCTTTTTTTTTTCTTGGGGAGTGTGGAAAGTCAGGGGCGAGACGAGTAGTTCCCTAGTTGTTGCTAAAGCTCCTCTAGTTATCAGCTCAGTAAAGAGCTATGCTGATATTGGAACGAGTACTTGAATAATTAATGCCTCATTGGTGCGATAAAGCCTCGTTAGCCGACCACGGTAGACCTTGGACGCGGTGTATAACTATATATATATTATGCACATATAATTAATAAATAGATCATCCCAACTGTTCATTAGTAAATTAAGCATTTTACATGTACATCCAAAGGTAACAGTATGCAGCTAGAAATAGCTAACGCGAATACTTTCTCAAAATAATCAATTGCCAAAATTACAAGGAGCAGCAGAGAGGGGAGAGAGAGAGCTCCGATGGATTCGACGGCATCTTTTGTTCTACTACTATTATTATTATGCCTCACATGGGCATGTTTTCATCTCCTAAACTCTAACTCCGGCAGCCGCCGGAGATCATCCAAGATTCCTCCGGGGCCTTATCCTTTTCCGATCATCGGAAATATCCTCCAACTTGGCCGAAACCCACATCAATCACTCACCAAACTATCCAAAACTTATGGCCCTCTAATGCATCTCAAACTCGGCAGCATAGACACAATAGTCGTATCCTCCCCAGAAATCGCCAAAGAAATACTACAGAAACATGATTATGCCTTCCCAGGCAGGATGACAACAGCCGCAAGCACAGCGCTCGGCCACCACACAACATCAGTCGCCTGTCTTCCCGTCGGCAGCCAGTGGCGGATTCTGCGCAAAATCTGCAGAGAACAAATGTTTTCTACGCAAAGGCTAGACGCCAGCCAGGGGATTCGTCAGGAAAAGCTGCAGAAACTGCTTGACTACGTCGAGGATTGCTGCGTTAATGGCCGAACCATGGATATTGGAGAAGCTGCTTTTGTGACGTCGCTTAACTTGATATCAAACACTCTTTTCTCAGTTGATTTTGCTGAATACAACACGGGTTCGTCTCAAGAACTCAAGGAAATCGTCCAAGGATTGATGAGGGTTTTGGGGAGTCCTAATCTTGCTGATTATTTTCCGATTCTTGGGTTGTTTGATCCACAAGGGATTAAGAAGGAAGCCGAGTTTTTTATCCAGAAATTGCTCGCGATATTCGATCGGATCATTGATGAAAGACTGGAATTCTCGCAGGATTGTCCGAGGAAAAATGATTTGCTGGAAGCACTGCTGGAGATCTGCAGAGGAAATCAGTCGGAGTTAAGCCGAAATGACGTAAAGCATTTACTTCTGGTTAGTTTTCTATTAATGCTGAGTAGCATGTTGATTAGTTGAGTTTTGCGAATCAAATCGTGTAAGGTGGCAGTATAGTTTTTGTCGTCACTTTCAGCCAACGGTCTATACTCCAGTATAATAATTATTAAATAGTTAAATAATTAACAAAATAACTCGATTAATACTAGAATATATATTAATAAAAATTGATTAGTGAAACCCAGGTGTTAATACGACATCTATTAATAACACGATTACTTTATTTAATAACTCATGCGAATTACATTGAAAGGAAGAGATAAATACAATGTATTGGAATATATATTGACATAATATGTAAACATACATAATATACTTATTTAATTATTTTGTACTAATAATTTATTTTTATGAACACTCACAAACTTCCCAACCAACAAATAATTTTTTTCTCTTATTATTACTTATTTGAAATGACCGGCTAAAATTAAATTATTTTATATTGCCTATACATCATTATATACTTTATCAATTGTCACTGCAAAAAAATATTCCTTCGCTAACGGAAAGTTTATGACAAAAAAGGGCTATGTCAGAGTTCGAAGATTTTTTTATGAATTACTAATAAATTTGGAAAAATTAAGGAAAAATACATATTAATTTTAATACATGTAACAAATATGAAAAGTATATATATGATATGACGAGCCTGTCATAAATTTTATAACTATAAATATAATTCTTCAGTCTTTGATGGAAATTCCATCATAAAATTAGTTCTGCGATGTATTTTATTTTTATGACAAAACTAATAGCAACAAAACATATATTAATGGATTTGTGAAATAATTCAGTCACAAATTTAATAAAATTTATCTTTTTATGATGGATATATTTCACAAATTCGGTAGTATATGCTTTGTTACTGATTAATTTTGTGATGAAATGTCACAAAACTAATTTTGTGATAGAATTTTCATCACGGATAGAAGAATCATATTTAAAATTTTGAAATTTATGACAAACTTTTCATATGAATATATATTCTTCGTATCTATCATAAGTATCAAAGCTAATATATATTTTTGTTCGTTTTTTTAAAATTCATTAATAATACATCAAAAATTCATCACAATTGACTTCAAATTGTGATGGAATCCTTTTCATCGCAAACTTTTTATTAGAAAAGGGAAGTTTTCTTGTAGTGTGTAAGTACAAACAAATCGAAGGATGAGAATATATAAATAAATTCACTAACTTTACGCAACCTGACTATTAAATAAACCAGAGTACCATTCAGTCTGCAAAGGTGATTTTGTTTCAATTGTTTCTTGCCCCCTTTTTTTCCCAACGCCAATATATCCATTTTTGTTGGAATACCATAAACTTTAGAACTACGGCTTCGATAATATGGGCGACCAAGGCCTTTTGTTATATTGAAATTGTAAAATTTAAAATATTTTAAATAGAATTTTTTGCTTGATTAATCTAATTAAAATTTGTGTTAGGATTTATTTGTTGCGGGGACAGATACATCAGCAGGCACAGTTGAATGGGTAATGACAGAGTTATTGCGCAATCCCAACATATTGTTTAAGGTCAAAAATGAGCTCCGAACAGTTATTGGAGAAAACAAACAAATTGAAGAATTAGACATCTCAAGGCTTTCATACTTAAAAGCCGTGATCAAAGAAACTTTCAGGTATCACCCTCCTGGCCCTTTTCTGGGACGTCGCAAAGGTGAAGATGATCTACCAATCGAAACTTTCATAATACCCAAAAATGCAGTAATCCTCATTAATATATGGGCAATTGGTAGAGATCCAAAGATATGGGCAGATCCTAATTCATTTGAGCCAGAAAGATTTTTGAATGGAGAAAATATCGATGTCAAGGGACAGAATTTTGAGCTGATTCCCTTCGGCACTGGAAGGAGAATTTGTCCAGGATTACCATTGGCTTACAGGATGGTACACCTAATGGTAGCTTATTTAATTCACAACTTTGACTGGAAACTAGAACATGGAATGGAACCACAGGAAGTGGACATAAATGAGAAGTTTGGCCTTTCGCTACAGAAAGCCGTGCCTCTCAAGGCTGTGCCCGTCAAAGTATAAGCCACTGTGGTTGATCAATGATCAAACAAGCAGCGGTTATCCCTCAAAATCCTGTAATGGTAAACCAGAAAACTGTCAAAGGTCAACAAGGTTGGTTCTATATATTGCACTTCCTGCGCAAAGTATATGCTATTATATATCCTCCATAATCATGAAGAAATTTAGAGCTAACAAGCTCATGTTTCAAAGTATTGTACAACACAAGGTCTGTTTGGCCAAAAATTAGATTGTATAAGCCAATGCCATGTTATGATCATATGATAGCATTGAATAATATAAGATTGTTTTGAATGTTTTATCTTTTACTCCAAACCATACATTTGAGACCTCTTTTCTAATGTAATTAGGGGATGTATTACTGTATTATATAAGTGTGGATGTGCATGAAAACAGTGTTGCTGCGTGTGAGTTTTATTTTCTATTTTCCCCCTTTTTCGCATGCCAAATGATGTCGTTTTCTGGATGCTTGATGAAGATGTGCGCTGGGCTTCATTTATTGTATGTAGTTTTGGCGTTTTATGAAATGCTGAGAAGAAAATAGGCTTTTCCTTATTTTTTTTCCTTTGCTTTTCTTAAGTTTTGTGTGTGTGATCATCGGAACCCCCAAAACTTTTGCACCGATGTCTTCAATCTCAAATAGTGCATTCTTTTGGCTACTAAGAAGAAGACCGATGAAGCTCTCACAATCAGATCAGATTGAGGAAAGAAATTATGGGCAATATGTTTTATAATCCTGATTTAACTACTCACCTTACGAAGAAGAAGACTGGAAGAAGCTCTCACCATCGAAGCAGATCGAGGAAAGAAAATTATGGGTAATTTATTCTATAATCTCGAATCTAACTACTCAACTCAAATATAGTACTTCTTATCCCAACACCAAATATTTTATCCATTTTTACTCAGATCTGTATTTCTTTGCCTTTATTTTCTTTTCTTATCTCCTTCTCTCAGGTGTATACATACATGTATACATATAGAGTATGCCATTGTTAGAGTTTTTTATGCTTGTTAATTTATTGTCAAGGAACTATGGAGGAAAATGGTGATCTATGGACCGTTAATGCCTGGCCAGGTTAGTTCGATTGATTCCTGTTCACTTGAGTATTTTCGTGCGTGGAATTTCTGCAAAACTTGAGCTCTGTTTTCAATACTATCAGATGTAATTGTAGTTTGTGCAATTAATTTGGCAAATTTTAGTTGTGGAAATAGATTTAGTGAAATGGTTCCAGTTTTTATTATTATTATTTTTTGCTGTAGCAAGTGTGGCATGTGAATTTTTGCATCTCTCTCTTAAATCTTTCTATTGTTAGATAACCTCAATTGTGAAATTGTTACTGATGGTGTGGTTGTTATTTAATAAGAACTTTCTTAATCATTACTTTAAGCTTTTGTTTTCTGAAATTGTTTCTTGTGAAAAGCATTCTTTTGCATTTATGAAATCAATATTTCCTTTTTCACACACATCATATATACCATAAGACACATTTTCTTTTTCAGGTCATGGACATGGAACATGAGCTCAAGCTTTGAGGATCCAACTTACTGAAAAGTCAAAGCATTCGCAGCAGCTTCAGAAGGAGGTTGCTCTGTTATTCTGCATCTATTGCCTTCCTTTCATCTGTGTCCTATTTCTCAACATTCAGCAGTAGTTATGGTTTGTTTGGATGTTGGTTGTTTTAGAATTGTGTTTTTACATCTAATTTGCTGGAGGCAATTCACCGCAGTTAAGCTACAAGAATACTGTTGAAAGAAAGATTTAAAAGCTATCCCAGTAGCTTATGTTTGCTAAGTTACAGGAAAGATGATGCTTGCAAAAATGAAACAACATTAATAACTTGAATGCATGTAATTTGTAGCATATTATCTTTGACATTATTAAGCCTTTCATTTTGTGTTTTATCTTGTTTGAGATCCTTGAAAGAAGACATCTTTAGGTGCTCTACATTTAAAATGTGGTGTACTTCCACCAAAATTAAGACCTTGCTTTCAGGAGAAATAACTTAGCAACCAATAGATATGATGATGGAATATATTGTAGTGGATAGAGCAAGCTAGATGTTCTATGCTCCAACAGAGTAAGAAATATTTTCTAAAATTATAATTTGAAGGTTTTGTGCAAGATTTGCTCTTGGAGATCCCTTCAGGAAGGAGCTTATAATAGTCAATTTATATATAATCTTGTTATTGAAGAAGGAAAACTGCTTAAGTTATTGGAGTATTGGATATTCCCTCGGTCACAATATTGAAGCTCCCCTCTAACTTGACATAGAATTTTAGACAAGAGTTGGAAAAGTAAAAAGTTTTTGTGCAATTTGAAGGATTGCCCTTGAAATAGCATTATTGGTTTAAATGAGAGCATAATTTTGAAGAAAGAATATTCCAATTTAGGAAATGGAGACTTGTTGGAGAAAGAATATTTCCAAGTTAGGAAATGGAGACTTATTCTGGAACATCTGAAAAAGTAATATGATTCATCAATTTGAGATAAAGGGAGTACAAGTATGAGGTGACATATATAGACAATTTACTAACGCTTCATCTACATATCGGTAACTGCTATATGATGTCTTTTACCAAAATTGTATTTGTCTAGACTACATTTTTTAATGTGCTTGTATGAGAAATTATCAAGTGAAGTGTATAGATCAGGTTTAATATTTGAAACGTTCATTCTATGAATTCTTTAGCTTGCAATATGCAAAAAAGGTGATAAAAACATACGCCATTTGTATGATATAGATGGTACCAAGGCCTTGGTTTCATATTTGAAGATATACCCATGTTCTGATAGTGCTTCAAATCTTTCAGAATATGAAGTTCAATGGTATCATTCAACATCCGAGGATGGCAATATGAAGCTTATATCAGGTATCCTTGCTCTACTTCATTGTTCATAACCATACTTGTTTGTACCTTGATAAGTTCATTCAGGTTCTTGAGTCTACCAATGTCTAAACATGTCAACTGATTATCCTTAACTAATGATATTGAAACAAGTAAAAAATGTTATTGTCTTCCTTGCAATCCCAATTGCAGTTGCAATTCTACTCCATTCCATTTTAATGCCCATTAATCATGAACTACAGGTTCTTTTCATTGAATTGGTGTGCTCCATATGCTTGTACCAGAAATTACCCTTGCAGATTTATGATGTTTATTAAGTTTCGCTCATAGTTGAATGCTTTGAATTACTATTGTAGATTAATTAATTAGCTTTCTACCATGTTAGGAGCCACCAAATCTATATATGCTCCTGAGCCTTTTGATGTTGGATGAATACTGCAAGCTGATATTTTGACTGATGATCAGATAATAACTGTAACAACCCATGCGCCTATTGGTCTAGGTCTGTTAATTTTAACCTTCGTGCTCTTAAAATTTGTATGGAGTTTCATATTTAAAAATACTGAATCAATTTTTTAACTGCAGCTTCAGGATTGGGGAACTATGTAGAAGCATTGGTGCGAAGACATGACATTGAGTTCAATGTATGCTATTCTTGTTGTTCTGAAAAAAAAAATGGCCATCAAGATCTACTTGTTCATGTGATGTCTACCATGAAGTCGTTACTGATTCAAGCAACGAACCATTAAGTATTCATGATTAGTTACTCTTCTTTTTCTTTACTAGGATTAGTTTTACTACATATGCTGTCTATAGGTTGTTTTAGGTTTGAATTGGCATGAATAATGGGATTTGCTACTCTACTACAGGTTATGGTTTTTGAATCTAATTTGGTTTTTCTTGTTAAATGGTTGTTGAGATTCTTGTTTTGGGTTGAATAGAGTAAGAGGGAGTCTTTCTATTGATAATTTTGTGTGCTTGCATTGAAAAACTAGATTTGTAGTGTTTATTGTCATTTTTATCTGAATTAGGATTGTGGCTCATCTCTGGAACTTGAGTCTCATTAAGTTTATATTCCTTAGTCCTTTTTTTCGAATTCACGCTTTCAGAATTCGTTGAATGGTGCTTGTGTTGAGCATTTGAAATCAAAGGATTTTTACTTTGAATTAGTCCTACTGTGGGAATTTTATTGCGTTAGATCAACTTTTTAATAATTTGAATGTTGCATTGGCACAAAGTTGAGTTTGAACTTAGGTTGCTGATTCATTTTTGACTTTGAAATGTGCTAGATAATGTTGATATTCCAATTAGAAAATGCATGTGCTTTGTCAATTAGTTGTTGGAATTGTAGGGTTCACGGATTCATGGTGTTATATGAACGATGAAACTCAATTTTTTTTCAAATTTAGTTTAATTTGAGATCAGCTTTAGCTGTCGCACACTGTTTGCTAAATTTTGATTCAGAAATGGAACTCCACAAGTAACATTTGGAATTCTTGCAGGAAATTTAGTGCATACAAATTTTGTTGGTGATCTAATTTAGTCTTTAATTTTTGACGCTAATGCACTGTCTTGCTGCCAATTGCTGCATAATATTTCATGAACAATTTTTAAGGATTATTGTTTATCCACAATCTAAAAGTTACACTTGGTTTTGGGAAAACAGATTTGGAAAAGCCAAAAATGGGTTCCTTTTCTGAAGTTTCGGGTGCTGTCCTTGGCTTAAAATCCCAAGCTACAGTGTGCATGGACTTGGGTCAAAGAAATTTGGTTTTCATCCTTTTGTTCAGAAGAGGGTCAGTTTTGTTTTATGCTGGAATAAGCAGTCATCGACTAGACCATTTGATTAGTGGCCCTCCGAACCCATCAATCATCTAACCAGGTCCTATCCCCTCTCATAGCTTAAATTTCTTTGAATTTTTTCACTTAATTTGTCGATTATAGTCTTTGCTTTCTATAATTTGTCATTTCTCATGCTTTTCTTTACCCTTAGAGAAATGGGTAACGAAGAAAGAGTGAGAAAAGAAATATATATATATATATATATATGCACATGTAATTACATTCACAAGAATATGTTATACAGATTAGCCTATCATGATATCATCTAATAACTTCTCTATATAAATAATTGTATTATTATTCATAACTCGGTTTATTCAAACGCACAATTAATCTTTTCTAGATGGGAAGATTGGAGACCAAGAAATCTTAATTATATGGGGTTGGTGCATTTGTCTATTTATTTATTATTAATACATAGCCTTTTAAATGGGAGGGTGCTCATGGGTTTTTTGAGAATGAGACACTTTTTATTAATACTCATGGAGAATCTGAAGAATATACTAATGCCTAGGATTCGAGGTACTAACTCTCTAATGCAATGCTTTTTGTTTGATAAATAGCTTCATGATATTCCTTGAAGGAAGCCCTTATTGGATGGTACCCCAAGTCCCGTCTCTCTCTGTTACATGAAGATGTATAGTCACATGACATTTAAGACAATTCATTATGAATGTGTGTGTGTGTGTTATTTTCATCCTCAGGTCATTATGAATACAAACGGTATAGCATTCCCGTGGATGTTTGGAGCTTAGGATGCATAGTTCTTGAAACAGTAACATCAAAACTGCCTTGAAGCCAGTATAAAGGGGTTAGATATTTCAATTTTTGTAGCTGATGTCGAGATTGTTGATTATTAGCCTTAACATGGCTGTTGTATTAAATCTTTTGCATTGGTTCCATTTTACAGGTTTCCACTCTATTTAAAATTGGGAACAACAAAGATACTCCAAAGATTGCAGTGACATCTACAAAGGACTTGGTCAAATAATCTTGAAACCCAGTTCAGGAAGAAGGAACGTTTATATGATTATATGGACAATTTATTAATTTCATAGATACTGAACTTTTTTAAAAATCTGTAATTTGTCAAGATTTTCATTATCGAGACTAATTTGAACTTAAATACTTGCACTTAAAAATATTTATGGATATCTGAGAATTGATTTGAAGAAGAAAACGATGTTCTTTTATAAGTGGAATTTTTGCTGAAAGCCTTACTAAGTAGGAAGCCCAGCAACTGTGAGATGAGGACACCACGTTCTCAATATGCCAAGTTATGTTCTTAAATATAATTTCTGATATTATTGGATGGATATTTGAAAATTTTTTAATGTAAGGTTATTCTCTGTTGTATGAGTTGTTGAATTATTATACAAGACAGTGATAAAGTGAGGAGTAAATTCTTTAGGGATATTGATTAGTGGACTTATGGGTCGTTTAATATTTTATATTGAATATAGTGGTGAACTTTGTTGATTTCTAGGCAATTGAAGTGTGAGTTATTTGACTATGATGAGGGATTTAATGGGGGCTCAAAAAATTGTCAAAACAAAAAAAGAAGATAATGTGTTTTGCAATTAGTGGAAAATAGTTCGTCCTTTTGTGGCCGTGGAGCATAAAATAGAATTCCTAAAGATGATACATTTTCTTCCATTATTTTACTCCTGAAAAGTTGTTAAGAGATTTATGGAAAAGGAAAGCATGGAAAATTTCTGATTTTAATTCAAATATTGCCTCTATTTTACCAATTCAATTATTTTATGTAATTTAAAGGATCAACCACATTTGACTTTAAAATGAAATTTAATGAACTCAAGAATTGAAAGGAGCACTTCTTCAATGGAAGTATAAGTGCATTTTCAATTTTAACTAAAATCTATAAAGTGTGAGATTGATATACTTTCAATCACTAAAATGATATATGTATATGATTTGAGTGCGTGAAATATTTTATGTGTACACGATCACGCATTTCCAGGCGATGAGTTGAAGCCTTCATCAATCAGCGGAGAGGATAGTTTGAAAGCATATCCACTAACATGGGTGAAATCAATAACCACTTGTTTGCTCAATGTTCATGGATGCTTTTATCTGTAGTCAACTTTCATAAGCATTTCAATATATAATGTTTCTATATTCAAATAGATTCATTGGATACACTAGCTTTGCTGGGTGACCGAAAATGCTTAGCTGCTGCATCTGTTGAATGGATTGGTAAAAGTTCCTTAATTTTATTTTCTTTCTTTGTGGATGAGTGTAATAGGACTATTTATCAAAGAACAAATCTTAAAAAATTTTATGCTGCTATACCCGTATTTATCTACTAAAAAAATTATTCGACAAATGATTAGTGCATTCTTTTCAATCCAACGGACATTTCGTGCGGTGAGCTCTTTTCTAGTTATTTTATAGACAATGAATATATATTTGTTTTTCTAGTTATTGATGAATTCTTCTTCATTTACTATTTCAAATTTAAGTTTACGAAGGATATTACATTTAATTGTATTAATATTTGATCCATTAAATTTTTTTGCTATTAAGTAGCAACTATAATTTTACTCTTTTTCTCTTCTTTTTTTTTTTTTTTTTT
>JACGDI010000821.1:1034105-1075627 GCA_014898725.1 Jacaranda copaia
GAAGAAGTTTAATTTGAAACTTATAAATTCTTTTACAGTACGAAGTAGATAAATAAAGCAAGAAAAGGTTTCACAATGATTTACAGTACTTCATTTTATAAAAAAATCTCTGTGCGTGCATATATGTAAATATATTGCCTAAATTTTTATTGACAAATCCTAAAATAATCACATGAACAAAATTAATAAATTCAAATTGATCGAGAAATGAGAATCATTCCAAGCAGCTTAGATTCCGTGGAATGGGTAAGTGTGAATATCTTCACTTCGACTAATGTGCTATAAATTTCTTCTTTTCTCCAACTTGGGTGAGGCCTCGAAAAGAATATTAATGGACTTATATTAAATGTGTGATTTTCTTTCGTGTTTGAGGTATGATTCATGCACCAATGGTGCATTTTGTAAGAAAAAAGTATTTCAGAAGTTTCATCTAGCTAATAAAAAAGGGACTTCCATTATTCCACAGATTAAATTAGAATAGAAAGTCCTATTTTTGAATTTTAGAAATTATTTAAATTAAAATTTATTTTTTTATCATTCAATGAACATCTTGTATTTTATAAAAATTAGGGATAATATTCCGGTAACACCCCTAAAATTTTAAAATAGGAATGTTATGATTTAAAATAAAATTTTAAATTTGACAAAAATAAAAATATAATAATAAATAGAAAACTTTCGGTAAAAAGATTCAAATGTGACATTTTGGAAAAGATTAGGGGTTTCCACGTAATAAAAAGAACTCAAGGGACCCAAAATTAAATGTAAAAGTACCCAACTGAAGGGAATTGAAAATCCTTAGGGCCACTCTGTAAATAAAATGTGTCAAAGGGGTTAATTTAAGGCACTAGGAAAACCTAGGACTAAATTGAAAGGTGAAACAAAACGTTTGCGGTCAATTTGATATTTTCAAAAATTACCATATAAATAGCATAATCAGCCCTCATTTTTTTTTTAAATCTCTCATGCAACCCACTTTTCCTCCACTGGCCAACTCTTTATGGTGACAACGAGAGCTCAAATCTAACCCAACCATTAGATTCCCTATGATGCAACGAACACACCAATACCCAAAATTGATTGACGAAGTGCTGGAAAACTAAAGCCCAAAGCGAAACAGTTGCAATGGTGACAAACACGGGAGTTCTGACGATGCGAGTTGGGCTTTGAGCTGCCAGTTTTGATAGGTTCAGCTTGATTTTCATATGGGCGGCCTCAATTTCACCAACTTGTCACTGTTGAAGAAGAATCGAATACAGCGACATATAGCAGCACAATCTCATTTTTTGGCAAATTGAGCAGCAATTTGGCAATGCAATTTAAAATTTATTTGAGGGTTTTGTAATACGCATTGAGGCACCAATTGGTGGTGGCCGCACGCAACTCTAGCTGCATCGGATGGCAACTCCAAAGGTCTAGGAATAGCAACTTCAGCTCTTTGATGTGATCGCATATGTGGTAGCCCCATGTTGTGATTAGATTTTGGAATTGAGCAATTCGGTAAAAATTGGTTAAACAATTAAATTATTTCCTGACTAAACTTGATTATGTATTAAGTTGAATTCTCCCTATGTTATGAACTAATTTGGACCATAAATTATGATTCGAGCTGAAATATCGCATATATAATACCTTGTATACTGTGAATTGTGGGCCCGAGTTGTTAGTTAAGATTAGATTATCATTAAATAAATTAATCAGTGTAATTATAGACCTAATTTTGATTAACGTTGCAAGGATCAGTTATTAACAAAAGATGTGACAAATTCTTGCGTTTTGGCTAAATCATGAATTATGTACTCTGAACTATTAATTTAAAGAATATTGATGTAAAGAGCTATCAGTAACCCAGAAGGGATATACCTTTGATAACATTATTTAAAAGCATTAGCATGTTTAGCAAATTAAATATATACTACTCCTTGTAATCAAGAAAACACTTAATATTAAGTGTTAATAGTTTAGTTATTGCTAAGAGAATACTGTTTAAGTATATGGACATTTATATACATTCCATTAAAATAGGTGACAAGGATCCAAGTTCTTCGGGGCAGGGGTAGTAGGATAGATCACGTTGTTGTTGGGATGTAAGGTTAGGTTATGTCCTATCTTTCTTTTGGGAAATAAGTTTCCTCCGTTTGTTGAAATTCCCAATTTATATGCTCATCTATGTTTGTTTATGGCCATTCTAGAGTCAAAAACTTTCTTTTTATGCTATCAGTCTCCTGTCCCTTATACCCTACAGTCTTGCCAACTGATCCTATATGTGTTGATGTCTCGATCTTGCCAACCAACTCTAATTCATGCTTCTGGTTGTTCCATTTTGGATGTTATTCTAATGGACTTGCTGGCCTATGTGTTCTAGGTTACCCTTGGGGATGCCCTTGGAAAATTTGTTACCTATAGGGAAGCCACGAGAAGTAAAGCTCGAGACTAGGTCCAAAAATATGGCCTGGCGAAAAGGACCAACAGCGATCGGTTTGCTGGCTAGTACCCACTCACAATCCTAACTCGCAGGTAACTAGAGGTAATTATCTGCGAGTGACCGGATTTGGCATACATAACTGGCAATGCCACATGCCAGTTATTTCACATCGAGTTGAGTGCTTGAGCAAATGGAAAAATAAGGAAAGTTTTATGATATAATTGGTTTCTATTATGTTTATGCTTCGCTTTGGCAGCAATAAGGCAAGATTATGTCAACAGTTTAGCTATGATTTGAAAATCAATTTGAAATGACATGTTTTATTATGTCACATCTTATGATTACACATACTTTTTGTTTGAGTCCCAGTCCTGTCAATACATAGTTTAATGCTTTTTAAACTTTATCCTTTTCATTCTTTTGTTAATTGAGCATTGGTTTTATTAGAACTGTGTCATCAGCTTTCCTTTATTCCCCTCTAATATTCCTTGGTATTCTCTCACTAAGTCCTTAAGACTTATCCCTCCTACTTCTTTTTATTCTTTTCCCAGACAAGATCTAATAGTCAGAGGGCCCAATGCTTGCTCAAGCAACTAGTGTACATAGTTTTGTAATAGACTAGGCTCTTATGTATTTACGAACATGACTAGATTGCACCTAACTCTTTTGCTTACACCTTTGGGTACATTGTGTAAATGCTATGTAAACTTGACGTTGTTTTCTCATTTGTAAATATTATGAATGTTATAGGTTTTGTAGCCTTAATCATGTTGTAAAAAATTGCAAATTATAAACAACAGATTGTAGCAAAATTACAAATTAATTTATAATCATAGGGCAGTGCTTGTAAAAATTATATAATGAATATTTTAGAAAACATCATACAATAGGACATATATTTCAATAATTCAATTGCAATTCAATTTAAAACATGCATAAACCAAAAGTAAATAACCAATTTGGAATATGAGAATAGGAATAACTAAGTCAATATTTTAAACCAAGAACTTATCTCAAAGTTCTATATTGTAACAAAACTTAGTCTAAATCACCAGATAATAGTTTTCCTTGAAGAAATTATTACCTTTACCAGTGCAAAGGGTACAGTGAAACTTCCTCCAGGATATAACAATCCAAAAGTTTTTCTAATGCTCTTCAAAAACAACTTCACCTCGATCAATATTCAATTGCCAGAATACAGACAAGCAACACTCAAAATGTAAAGACAAATATAAGAGGGATAGAAGAGAATAAGTTGTGCTGGTTTCATTCTGCCTGCAGCATCAAGTTTATATAGGCAAGAGGGAAGAGATAGAAAGTTGTTCGGGTTCATTCTAGCCTAAATGCATTCTGGAGCAAGTGCATAAATGTGTCCAAATTCATTTTGGACCAATTGCAATGAACTTGGAACTCTAGAAATGTTTCTAGTAGTTAGCAATAGCAGGTTTATATAAGCAAAAAAAAAAAAAAAAAAGAGCTATAAAGTTGTCTAGGTTTATTGTGGTCCTGATGCATTTTGAAGCATGTGCATAAACGTCTCTAGATTCGTTCTAGACTAGGTGCAATGAACTTGCAACTCTAGAAACATTTCTGGTAGTTTCTATAACTATAGAAATGGTTTTGCAACCTTAAACTAGATTTGACCTTTAAATTTTTAAATTTAATTTTAAAGTTTAAATTCCAAATAAAATTAAAATTTGGAGCAAAAAGATTAACCTAAGATAATTTGCCCAAATGCCTATTGCTCGAGCTAAAGTCGAAGCCAGGTCAGCTGGATAGCGACGATGGAAGGTGCATACAAGCACACCCTCATGAGTCCCTTAATTGATACTTTACCAAACACTAATACTTGAACCACATATAAGGTGCATTCCTATTAGAAAAACTTCCAATGTGGGAAAATGGTATAGCATATGACAAAAGAGCCCTTTATACTCCCAGTTATTCCCCCATAATTTGTCTCACAAGTAATGTGGGATTCTCCCACATTCATAACCTTTTTGCACTTAGTTCCCTCTTCGTACTTCCACAACAACTATAGATTCCCACCAAATTCAATCCATAAAGATAAACTACTTCTTAAACATGTAATTAGTCAAAAATCCCAAATGATTTGATGCCAATTGCAACAATCCCCTCTAAATCCATAATGTTGAACTATCAGGATTTTCGTAACTTGTTTTCAGTAATGGTTCTTATTGATATGAACCACCACTTAACTTATCCAACTTATGCCATCACAAGAACAAATGGATGAAAACCTTGAATTTGGCCATTGCATGTGGTGGTGTCCATTGGTAATGACAAGTTACTTGGCTATGTAGAGATCCTTAGGTTTGACACATTACGACCATATGTCCAGATCCTATATCATGAACATTTTTTAGGAATAACCATTTTCCTCAAGTTGCGACCAAATGACTTCATTCACTTAGTTAGGCATCTCAAGGGGTGCATTACTTGCATCTTGTTAATATGAGATGACCTTATTCAGAGTTTAAACTCTTACTTTACTAGCGATAAACAGTACTTTCCAAGCATGCTAGGGAATAGACTCAGATATAGAGTATCAGCCAAGTGTAGGTGCATTTTAACATATCCAGCTGCTTGTTTATACCAAATTGAACATTCCTTATAGGATCTCCACTTGGTAGGTTCGATTGCCACTGTAGGTGTGTCACTGATAGGTTTTCAATCCCATCCCTAGCTTAGATTTTGGACTTAGGACAACTCAAGTCTTTCGGTTAAAAGATAGGCCATATTATCTTTAGATCCAACAAAATCAATGGCCACAACTTTATCAAACACAAGCTCCCTTATAAACTTTAGTGTAACTTGGATGTGTCATTTGGTCTTTTGATTATACTTTGAACTTCTAATCTTTGCAATTACGGTTTGACTATCACAATGCACTACAATCACATAAAAGGGCTTGCTAACCATGGGTAATTGAATCATCAACCTATGTATCTACTTAACCTCTGTTCCAGTTGTGTCCAAAGCACATAACTCTGCTGCAAATGTAGATTGAGTTACCAAAGTCTGTTTAGTAAACTTCCAAAAAATAATGCCTCCACCTAAGGTAAATACATACCATGTACACCTATTACTACCAGAGTTTTTGGCTATCTAGCTAGCTTCATTATATCCCTCAAGTATTGTAGGGAATTTACTATAATGCAAAGCAAGTGATGCCGTACCCTTAAGCTAGCAAAGCTTCTTATCTAAAGCCTCCCAAAGGGTTCTATTGGGACAACTTATATACCTCACCAATTTTGAGTCTGCAAAAGAGATATCCAATCTCGAGCCATGTGCAAGATATTATAAGCTCTTAACAATCTAAGAATACCTCAATTCAGACATAGGAATACTACTTTTATTTTTGAAAAAAGCCACATAAGGATCATATGGTGTCTTAGCAATTCTACAATCTTTATAGCCAAATTTCTCAATAATCTTCTCAACATAATGAGACTACGAAACAGCTATACCCTCAATTGACCGAATCAACTTAAGTCCAAGAATTACATTAGCTTCACCCATATCCTTCATTTCAAACTTACTTTTCAAGTATGACTTTGTTTCATCGATAATGTCAATAGAACCAATCAACAAAATGTTATCCAACTATAAGGATAGCACAATATAATCATCACCTTTAACATTACAATAAACACACTTATCATTCTCATTTATACTAAACTAAATGAAAAAATAGTTTTACCAAATTTTTCATGCCATTACTTAGGCATTTGTTTCAATCCACATAAGGATTTAACAAGCTTACAAACCATTTGCTCATTATCAGGAGCTACAAAACCTTCAAGCAAATCCATATAAATCTCTTCCTTGAGATCACCATATAAAAAAGCTGTTTGAACATCCATCTAGTGAATTAGGAAATCATACACGAAAGCTAGAGTGATAAGCACCCAAATATTAGTCAAATGAGCAACTAGGAAATAGGTATCAAAGAAGTCTATTCCCTCTTTTTATCTAAAACCTTTGGCAACTAATCTAACCTTAAACTTATCTATGGTTCTATCATAATTAAATTTCTTTTTCAAGATCCATTTACATCTCTAATCATAGTACATCGTCGAGGTAGATCGACTAATTCCCATGTCCTATTAGAGACAATGAAATCTATCTCACTTTTGATGGCTATCTTTCAATGCTTAGCTTCGGATGGGGCCATAGAATCATTAAAGATCATAGGATCATTCTTGATATTGTAAATGATGAAATAACTTTCAAAATCTTTGACAACCCTAGCTCTTTTACTATATTTGGGTTCATATGGTTTTTTTGCTCTTATGGATACTGAACCAAAACTGCTTGGATTAACCCCCACATTTGACTTCTTTTCTATAAGTTCAGGAATAGAGGTCGATATGAGAGTTAAATCTATAGAAACATCCTGAGGCATTCCCATTTTCATTGGGAACACCTCCTCAAAGAATGTGGCATCTTGAAATTCCACTATTGTATTAACCTCTATGCCAAGGATTTTGGACTTAATTACCAAAAATGTCAACACATAGCTTGTTTACATATAGCCTAAAAAGACTACATCAACACTTTGAGGACCAGCCTTTTTCCTCTTGTGTTCTGGAACTAGAACTTTTGCAAGATTGCCCGTACTCAAAAATACTTTAAGTTAGGTTTTCTACCTTTCTAGAATTTAAACAAAGTGCATTCTTTATGTTTTAGAGAGACTCTATTCAAAATACCACAAGCCACATTCAAAGCCTCTTCCTATATATATTTACCTAGTCCAGATTTCAAAAATAGTTGTTGATCATGTTTTTAAAGTTGCAATTCATTCATTTTGCTACCTTATTAGAGAATGGAGAGTAAGGAGGAGTCTCTTAATGAATAATACTGAAGTTCCAGTAGTATTCATCAAAACTATTTAACTCATACTCTTCACCTGTATCTGATCTTAACTTTTTAAGTTTCTTACTAATTTGATTTTTAGCTTTGTTTTTCAAAATGATAAATTTTTCAAGTGCTTCATCCTTATGTTTTAACAGATAAACATAAAAATGTCTACTGTAATTATCTATAAAGGTAATGAACTATCTTTTCTAATCTTTTGTTAAGTTCCCATTAAATTCACAAATATCTATGTGCGCAAGCTCAAGTAATTAATAATTCCTTTCAACCAATTGGTAAGGTTTTCTTACTTGTTTAGCTTCAACACATATTTGACATTTGTGACTATGTTCAATGTTATGTTTAGGTATTAAATTCAAGTTCATCATGTATTTAACAGAACCAAAATTTAAATGACCTAAAAGACTTTGCCATACATCAAAACTTTCAACAATATTCACTAAGGATCCAAATACATATTTTTATTAATTGAATGAGAAATAACATACTCAACTCTTAATTTGAACAAATCATTAGACAAATAGCCCTTTCCAATGAACAAACCAAAATGCTACATTATATCTTTATTGAATTTAAAGGTAAGCTTATAGCCTTCCCTAACTATTACAGAACCACTAATAATATCTCTTTGTATAGTTGGAACATGGTGCACCCTTCATAAAGATAGTATGTGCCCTGAAGGAAACTTCAGGTCCATGCATCCTATCCCAAGCACCTTGGCAGCAATTGAAGTTCCCCATTGTCATAGATTTTCCATCAATTAACTGATAAGATACAAATAGCAATTTATTAGCTCAAACATGTACATTTGCTACAGTATCTATTAATCAGTCAATAGGTTCATAAATAATACAAACTTCAAGTTTTAAAGTTACGAACCCATTAATAGTTGTCTTTGGAGCTCTAGCTCGCTAGTTTCCCTAATAACAATGTTGACCACTACAAAGGCAGCTGATTTGGCTTTAGCTTTCTTAGATAGATAGCCTTTAGCCCAATGGCCTACCTACCAACAATTTCAGCATAGTTGTTTGCTTTTGGTTTATGTATGTTTCAAATTGAACTGCAACTAAATTATTGGAGTATATGTTCTATTGTATGCTATTTTTTGAAATTTTCATTATATCATTTTTACGAACACTACCTATGATTATAAACTGATTTGTAATTCCATTATAATCTATTGTTAAAAACAATCTTAAAGAAATTATTCTTAGTGTTTATATAAATTGCTAATATATTTGGGAATGGCATCTTTTTCTACTAGATTCTGGTGTTGGTTCTTTACTATCCTCCAAAGTTAACCTATTTGGCTTGCTAGAAAAGTTTGGGGCCCAATTTTTCAAACATTGACAACAATGAATGAAAATCTGATTCACAATGAAAGGTCTTCTTTCGATGATTCAAGTGACTAGATCTAAACCAACTAATACTAATCCCAAAACAACTGAAATAGCTTAGTAGACTGAGAAAGATTAGTTAGGTCGAGGGATCATTTTTTCATCACTGTCAAATGTTGTCTTTGATGTATAATGTTCTCACTTGTACACTACTAAGTCGTTGTGGAATGAGTTGGACGGAAAATATAATGTTGAAGAGCAAGGGCTCAACAAGTATTCTATTTCCAAGTTCATGAAGTACCAAAATGGTTGAGGGAAAGTTTGTAACTGAACACAACACAACATACATGAATCTCTCTTCTCATTTCTACCACAACTATGGATTCCCACCAAATTGGTCCCAATCCATAAACATAAACTACTTTTTAAGTATGTAATTAGTTCCAAATCTCAATTGATTTGATGCCCATTATAACAAATCATTATTGTCTTTTTTCTCGTGGTGCTTTAGGTTTTGTCATTTCGATTTATCTTAGTCGTCATCTTTGGATGTTATACGTTACATTTGAACGAGTGGTACCTTAGGCCAAGACTTCTTTCCTTGACTGGGGTGCCACAATTCCTTGCGAAAGGACCCTCCTATTCTACTTTCAAGCACGAGAGATACATTTCAAGTTTTGCTAAATTATAAATAGAAAAGTTACATAAAAGATGCATCTTCATTAATTTTTCTTTACGACTGCATTCTTACAAGTCTGATAACTCTATAAAAAAAAAATTGAAACTAAAATCATATACAGAACATGTGTATTGCTAACTTTCCTTCAATTAAATATATAATTATTCATCATCATCATCTTCCTCCATAAGAGAAAATGGTCCACGGCCACCATGCCCCTATCCATTTCCACCCAAAGTACATGTCGAACAAACAACTTAATTTAAATACCAAAACTATTTTGACAATTTTACGTTAATATCCAATTTTACTCCATTTCAATAAACAATTTATAATTTTTAGTTAAAATCTAATAATATATTAAAAATATTAATAAATATTAACCAAATATCATGCAATTACAAAAAACAAAAATTATGAAAATAATAATTACTCTTAAATTCTTTATATTATTTCAAATTATATATATAAATCAGATACAACGGGACATATGAAAATTATCCATTGTACATCTATATATGAAATTCATGTACTATCCATTCACTACAAGAAAAAGATGAATTAGTTACAAAATAGTAAGTAATCATGCAAAAATTGCTGTCAATATAATTATATGTATTGGGTGATAAAAGATTTTGTTTTGTTATGTTAATGATTTTTACAAATTATCTGTTGACAAGGTTATATAGTGTCCAAATTGTCACCATGACAATTTATGAGACACATGTAATAAAAATCTTGTCACAAATTAATTAGAGGGATAGTTTTTATTATCACTATAGGGGCATTGTTAATTGTTAATGGTGACAACTTAAAAACCTTAGTTTTTTTTTCACCATTGACCCATATTATGACAAAACAAAAATTATTGTCACTTCAAAAATCATTAATGACAACAATAAAGGTTATTGTCACTTAATACATGACATTATTGATCATTTTTATTTTATCATTTATTATTTTGTCATTAATATTACATTTTTATAGTGATTTATATATTGTTTTGGCTTTAATGAAAATCATAATGTCTTTTGTACGCACCGAATACCTGAAAGTTATGCAGATTTGAAGATTAATTGGTTCAAATTACTATAAGTGCCAAAATCTTAGTTCATGGTTTCAAAATTTGATAACACGCCAACAGGATCTGCACTTCAATGATCTTTTGCTTTTGCTTTTGCTTTTTTTTATTTGACATTATTGAGACCAGAAGGAGAGCACGTGAATGAGAAGTTTGGCCTTTACTTCATAAGGCATGCAGTGCCTGTCATTATGGTTGGAGGCCAAAGCCATTACAATTGTTAATTTGACTTGTACATTGGAAAACATTGTGCTACATATTCAAAGTATAAATGATATATATAACTTTATAGAATGAAATGATAATATATTATATTTAATTTCAGGACTCAAAACCCCACTTGGCTGCTGCCCAACTCTTGCATTCAACACGTGACATTTCGTATTTTAGTTCTGGCAAAAGGTCGGAATTGTTTATGGTCCGATATGATTGTACTTACTGGACCATAGGAATCAATTAAAATTGTCCACTTACCAATTTATACAAATGCCTACAGATGGGATTGAATATGCGGTGCAATTGATTAAATTCATTACAGATAAAGTAAAATAATATTCAATTATATTTTAAGTATTATTTTATGTGGTAATGATACGAGTAAATTAATTTTATTCATTTTGATCATATAAATATATTCTATATACAATACATGTAACTCTCTATAACATATTTCAACATTTCTTTATTCTTTCATATTAGCATATTTCTATATTTAATATATGTACCTTCATATATTAATTTTTGTAACTTCAAATCCTTATATATTTTTAATTTTTATTCCTTTTACCCTGTCAACATATATATATATATATATCTACATTTATAATATTTTATCAATATTTAATTTACTATTAATGTAAAAAAAATATTGTTAGCTCATTTTCTATAACTTCATATCTAATTTTGATAGATATACAATATATATGTATATATAATTTTTATATTAATTTTTGTTCCTCCTTATTTTAATATTTTAGTTTTTGTATTGCCTACCATGATAATCTAATTGTTTCTTCTAATATTTGTTATTTTATCTCTTAAATTTAATTTTTAAAATAATTATAGATAAACACATGTCTGCACACACGTGCGCGCGCGCGCACACACACACATATATATATATATATATACATATGTGATAATGATATTATTTGTCGAAAAAGTAGGATTTGCCAGAGGATCACACTAGTTGACCTAGAGGACAGAAAACTTAGAGTATAACAAACGTGTGGGGTCAAGTTCTATATACAATGAATGCACATAAGGCTTATTAAGGTGGCCCCCAACTAAAACCCTTCAACACTTAACTCAATATATACTCAACCAGAGGGTAAAGCAATAGAGCAAGGACTCAGGTAAATATGAGAGTGTACCTTAAAGTCTCCTGAATGGTGGTATTTCTATTCTCTACCATTTGAGATGGGAGTCAAAAAGATAGTCCTCTCCCTATAACTTAATGAGGCTTCTTACTTGAGCATTGGAGTCTTTATGTCTTTTTAGGGTTGGTTAATTACCATATTGCCGGCCGCAAGAGACATGGGGGAGATCTTTGCTAATTAATGTAGAGTAACTGGCTAATGGCGTATTCAATGTGGACAGGATGTTGGTCGATCACATTTAATGCGAAGATCATTGATGATGTGTAAATAAGCAACGCATTTAATGCGGCCACGTCTGGAGATATGTCACAATCGACCCCGACCAACTTTATACATTTATCAACCGCCATGGTCAAGAACCCAAGTTCAATTAAGGTACAGAGTGTCGACCTAGGCCTATTGTATTAGGCCAAGTTTGGAGTATTGGGCCTAAAGTATTAGACCAAGCCAGGTTGGAGTATTGGGCCTAAAGTATTAGGCCAAGCCGGGTTCACCCATGTCAATATGTATGTCTGTAGAATCAAGTATATATATATTTGGTGCAATTTAATTGGCATGTCTTTCACAAGCTAAAAACCCCTACAATAGTTTATATTAGAACCAATTTAAACATAAATTTTACTATTTAAAAATAGAAGAATATTTTGTCTTTCTTTTTCTCCGTCTATATATTTTAATTTTTATATTCATGAGTGATAATTTAGAAAAATAATTGAGTACTAATTTAACTATTTGTTTCTTGTATAACATTGATGTGGATAAATTAATTTTATCATTTTTGTCATGTCAATATAATTTTATATTGATATCCTATCAACAATTATTTTAATAATAATACAAAAATATATATAAATTCATCTTTATAACTATATGTTTAATTTAAGTAAATACTCAATATATACACATATATTAACATACATGTAGCTTTTTATAATAATTTTTGTAACTCTCACTATCAATATATAATTTTTGTAACTCCTTATTATATTGTCTAATAGTTATATATCTTCTAGTATAATTAATTATGGATGAACACATACACATGTACCTATATATCTTGTTGTGCATATATATATATATAGGTATACTTGGCAATACAATTTAATCAATATGTCTTGCTTCATATGTATTGTGCATCTATCTATCTATCTATATAAACTTTTCATATATGGAGTATTATAGCAATATAGAATTTATTATATTTTTACTTCAAGTATTATTTTATGTTGTTAAAATACAATTTGCTTAATTTAGTGTGTTAATTAGGTTAAATCATAGCTAAGAAAAGTCCTAAATCTAAGCTAACAATATCTAAAAGTATATGTACTGAAAAAATCTAAACATCATGAATTATTTATCTTCTTTTTTCTTCACCTATATATGATTATTCTTGTGGTATGTTAAATTTATTTTTTCTTGAAGATGCATGTATGAGTAATGCTCATATGTCTTTTTAATATTAATATGTTTGATCGACTAAGCGCTCCCACCACCTGTTTATCTGTTTTTTGAAAAACTTAGTGTCACTAATCAAATTCTGCCTTTGTGTAGAGGGCTTACTACAAGTCATCATCCACAAGGTTCTATATTTAATCTACTTGAAAGCAATGTCATAGAGAAAACAAGAAAAGGAAGTTTTTGTGACGAGGCCGATATGGTGGAGTCAAAAGCTAAAGACTAAACTATTTGCTTACTTCAACCAAGTGGAGTCAAGTCCTAAATTTTGATTATCAACATGGACAAATCAATGAAGGTGAAGCAACGTATCATAAGATATTCATTTAATGAGAATGTCGGAATTGAGAATGAAATTAAGGTTACTATCAGCTCTAATTATGTAAGTGTTATAGAAGAGACAAAAATCCTTTAATATGTTTAAGAGTTACAACAGATTGATTGCTGGTCATTTTTTGCAAACCACAAGCTACCTTGGATGGAGAGGTATGCTTATTCCTATTATGAAAGTAGACAAATGTTTATAATGCATTTCAAAGAGTAGAAACTATAGATATTATGTAATCTTATAATGAAGAAGATAATGAGCCACATTCATGTTATCGTATTACTCTTGATGAAATATCTGACTCAGACATCTCCAAAAATAAGATCCAAAAACTCAACAACAACTTGATTGCTACCAAGGTTGCATAAGAGAGCATTTAACAAGAAAACTCGCTCTTAATCATTTCAGGTTGGCAATCTAGTCCTACAATCAGGAGGTTGATTACCATCACCAAGTGAATAGGAAACAAGTGTATATCAAAGTGGGACAACCTTTATGTGGTGAAAGATGCTTACACAATTGGAGTAACAAATTGGTGGACAATGATGGAAGTGCTATTATCTATGAAGAAGTATTCTCCTTGATGTATAAACCTAAACTATATGTTACTCTTAATCACATGCATAAGTATAAACTACATATGGTACCCACCAATGGTAGTGCATATGGATAAATTGCTAACTTACTCCACTAAAAGCATTTTCTGTACCTAAAATGTGGAAATACTTCACCTTATTTAGGATGGCTAGGCAATGGATACTCTTAGCCTATATGAGGATAAACTGTGTAAGAACCTCAAAATGAAAAATATTCTTTGAATTACATGATAATTCAATCCCCTTTATGGGGTATATTTGCAACTTGGAGTTCATTTTTCAAGTTCAATCATAATTCTAAACAAGTTTAATTTGTCTTGAAGATAGCTAATTTTGCTTGTGAGCTTAAGTTAGTTCTTTTAATTAATAGATTGTTGGAAACATACGGTGCAATCTTGCTTAGTTGGCATCAATGTGAAAGATGTAGAAAGCATCACACAAAAAAATGAAGCAAAGTATTGATAAAAAGAGAAAACATTTTATTTCATATGAAAATAATAGATGTTCTTTTTCATCAACTATAAAAGAAAAACAAATTGGAAAATAAAAAGGATGCTAGGAAGCTAAGTGCTCAAGCGAACAAGTCAAAAGCTACTAGATCATGACAAAATTCTTCAACTAGAGCCTCTATACTCTTTAAAGCTTCAACATCTTTGCTAGTCAAAAATGGAGCACTCTCAAGCTTCATGATTTTCTCCCTCTTGGTGGCTACTTCTTTCTGAATGGTTGATAAGTTTTGTTCATTTTTGTGAAGTGATAAATTTGTAAGATTCTACTTGTTGTTCAACTTGGCAAGTAGTATCTTCAGGCTCCCTTGTTGCTTGACAATTTTTAGAAGTTTAGCCTTCAAACTACTCACTTTCTCAACTTATTCATTTTTTATTACCTCAACTTCAAAAATATCTTGTTACATAAGAATAAGTGATTTCTCATGAGTATCTTGTGTCTCTCTTTCTAAATCAAATTTGACTTGATCTTTTAGTAGTTGGAAGTAGCATTAGAGAAAGACTTGAAGTAGCTCTCTAAGGTAATCTATTTGTCTTTCATCTTCAATATTTACAACTTAAGGATAATTCAAAAATTTCAGTAGTTTGGGGTGGCCATGATAGAGCGTTAGATATCTTTTTAGGCTATTTGAACATATTTTCCTTAACAAACAACTTCTATATAATACATATGCCATTGGAATTCTTTGGAAGCATACGACATGCTGCAAATAAATATTTGTAGCCTCATGGCAAAAATGGTCAGTAGATGTCAACACTAAGTAGTTTCTTGGCAAATGGGATGGCTTCATCATATAAATCTCCATGTATAAGCAACCCGCAATGTCCATTAAGATCCTTTAAAGAGATCAACAATTCTCTTATGATAGTATGTAGTGTGTTTGCTGAAGGGCACAATAGCTCAAGTAATCTTGAACAAAGACACATGAACAACTGTGTCAATCTTAGCTCTATGAAGAGTGTTTGCATAATAGCCCTGCACGTCCTCTGCCGACTACCAATAACTGGTGTAAAATGGTACATTTCCAAACTTGGATGGTGGAATTCTCCATGAGCCTCCATTTATGTTGATACGGTAGATCAAAAATGAAAACTCTACATTCACGACTTCAATATTATGAAGTGATAACTTTGACAACAAGACTATAGAACTGGAGGAAACAAAAAATGTTGATCGGTCTTTTTCTAGGCTATGTTTTTGGACTATTTAAGGATATACATAGAATGGGTTAGTTAATTCTTGGAAGTTTGAGCATCTATAGTCAGTTCATACACACACAAGGTCGTGTTTTTGGCTGTGAGGGTGTATATTATCCCTAATGATGATGCATAAAGATAGTAGCAAATATATTAAATTTGAATTAGTCCACTACCCACACCAACGAAGAAGGTTGATGTGGATGTTATTTTGTTAGTTACTCTAGGCTTTGGCAGGTTACCTATACTGGTTGCATTTGTAGCTCAATCAACGTCAACTGTGGTTCAAGTTGGAACTCAAGAGATCAATGTTGAGGTAATTTGCACACAAAAATTTAGAAAAAAAAGTCAAAAATTACATGCTTCACATTTTGGGACAATTTAGAGAACACATGGCACGTTAGGTGATTAATAGTACTAATACAGAAGTAAAGTGAGAGTCAACGTTCAATGAATATTTAAAAGCTTGGGTTACATAAAGTGAGGCTACTACTTCTAGTGAAATTGCAGGACATGGTTTTGATGAGAACTCTTCAAACTTGAACAATGATGGCCCCTCCTAGGAGAGTTGTGCACACTACTAGGAACTAATTTCTAATCACACTTTTCCAGGCATATCAAAATCATCTCTAAAAGACTCAAAAGCTCAAGAAATCAAGTGACAAGGATTATACAACCCATTTGACGAAACCAAAATAATTAAAATTTGAGGGAATTGACTGATTTGCTCCATGTTTATAGTGCAAGAAAACTAAGAATTGAACTACATTTTAATAGATGTCATTTATGTCTAAAAGGATGGAAAATTTCCATATCTTTAGAGATGCTTAATGGAGAAGAATAAGACAAAATTTGAAGAAAAGGAAATTTGAGATTTGTTTCCATGATTAATTAGCTACATATATGAATGTCCTTGGCAAAAGAAATAAAGAATACTAAAGGAAAAAGATTACTGGAGATATGCAAATGAAGCTGCTAAAGCAACTCTTTTACAAGGAAAGCTATAGTGATTTTTGGTAAAGATCCACTTTCTATCCAACTCACCCACATAAAAAAAAGAAAGAAAGAAAGAAAAAAGAATATAGTTGAGCATTAATGGAGTTTACATTCTGTTAGGTGGAAATTTGCTTGACAAATTTATAAATGGACAATCAACTACTCTTGTTTGAGTTACTAATTCATGTAGCCTTTTTTCCTTTTTTCCAAAAAAAAGTTATATAATAAATGTATCAAAAATTGGGAGAGATGAAGAGAAAGAATACAACTTCAAGTCTCATCTTTCTCACAAGTATTTGGCATGTTTTTCTCCAAGCCTTGAAGTGGTGGCATTTGTTGACATTAAAAAAATTTTAGAATAAATTAATATTTGATAGCTCTATTAAATTCACTATTGATTTAGGTCCCAAATTCAAGTTTGTAATAAATTTGGGCTTCATAAGATGGTGAATCCAAGATGGATTATAAATTCTTATTTATTTTAGATTAGCTAGTTGGGCCAAAATATATTTAAATATGATCCATTAAATTAAGCCCATCTCAAGGTATTCAAGCGTAAGGGAAGACTTAAACTTTAAGTCATGAAACCCTAATTTGTGCCTATAAAAAAAGGTATTGAGAGACATACTACACAAAAACAAATCAAGCATCAAGCTCTCAAGTTTCAAGCTACCACGGCAAAGTGCTACAATTACAAAGCTTCTACATCACCTTCACAAGCATCCAAATTCTATAGATCTTGATACCAAAGTAAATACTTAATTTCAAGATAGTTTGTGATTTCATCCACAACTCTATGAGGAAATCACGCATCCTATTCAAGAACCAGCATCAAGCCTTTGAATAATGCTTTAGATAGAAATATCAGAAAATTTTTAATCTTCAATTTTTGAGATATTTTCTAAAGATTGTAACCACTTTTGTTTTAAATTAAATATTTAATTTGTCTATATTTTTCTTGTCTTGTAATATTTTTGCAATTACGAAATTTGGGCAAAGAGTAACTAAGCATGACAAAATTGTCTTTACTACCGCAAGAGAAAGAAACATGTATTGCATTAACCTAGAAGATCTATCTAACCAAAGAGTTGAATGTCTTGTTGCAACAGAGGATTCTAGTTGGACATGGCATAGGCATCTAGGTCATGCAAACATGATACTCCCAAACCTCTTAGTTAAAAAGCAGGACGACCATTAGTTGGTAACTAGTAAAGAAGTATCCCCTATCATCATATATATAAGAGGGAAAGCCGAGGGTTTACCTACAACTTCTACTTAGTCAATGGCATTCCTAAAATTGGGTTCACTAAAAATAAAGTATGTGATGCATGCAAGAAAAGGAAACACATGAAGAACTCATTTAAATCAACAATGGCATTTCATCATCTAAACCACTGAATCTTCTCCACCTTGATCTCTTTAGGCCTATGAAAACTGTATCACTTGGTGGAAGTATATATGCTTTTGTCATTGTGGATGATTTTTCTCACTTTACTTGAGTGTGATTTCTCTCTCATAAAAATGAAGCTTTAAATCATTTCATCTCTCTTACCCAAAATATTCAAAATGAAAAGGTCACATGATTAAAGCAATAATGGGAAAGAGTTTGAAATGATCACGATTTTGCCAAATTTTGTGATGAATTTGTTTTATATTCACAATTTTTTTGCTTCAAAATTATCCAACAAAATGAGCTAGTTGAAAGAAAGAACAATTTCCTACAAAAAATGGCTCAAATGGTCCTAAACATATATGATATCCTTAAATACTTTTACGGAAAGCAGTGAGCTTGCTACATCATCATAGAGTCTTTCTAGGACCTTTAATCAAAAAGACTCCCTATCAACTCTAGAGAAGTAAAATACCCAATATTTCCTATTTTAGACTCTTTGGATGCAAATGTCATGTTCTGAATAATAGGGAGCATCTTGCATAATTTGATTCTAGATCTAATCAAGGTATATTTGTTGGCTATTCAATAAATAGTAAAGCTTATAAAGTATTTAACAAAAGAAACAAAATTATTTAGGAATCCATACATATAGTTTGAAACTAACCCTTTGCTAGCCAAGATACCTTAAGTATTAAATCTACAGATTTCCCATAAAGCAATAGAAGTACTCCAATAAAAAAAGGCATCCACAAAATAAGAACATCAATGAAAGTTCTAGCATCAAAAAAGAAGAACATATCAGAAAATTTAAGCACACACGAGTCATCCAATGAATAACACTACGCTTGTCAATAAAAAACCTATCCAGGCCCATACCTAAAAAATACCCATAATTAATACCAAACATTTTACCCTACCTAATTAAACCCAATACCCATTGGGTCTATAGATCGAGTCTAGATTTTAGATCGAATTTTTTGGTTGGGTTTATCTTTATCATATATTTGTTTAATTGTTTTGCCTTTTATTCCTCTATTGTTCATTGTCTGTTGTTTGTTGCTACTAAGTTGGTGATACAAACTTTGTAAAAATATTAAATTGGCTACTTAAAATTCACCCATACTATCAATTAATAAGCCTAAATTTTGTAAAAACATTCAATCATATACCCAAAAACCAACAAGGAAAAGCTTACATTATTACCAAAAGCTCTCTCAGAAGTCTCAACACCATATGACTTGGTCTTTCTTCAATTTCAATAAAGCAAAGAGTTTTTTGTTGCAATAAAAGTAGCTTTCTTATAGAAGCAAATTGATTAAAAAAGAAATGTGACAACTCAAAAAGATAGCAAAAAATGAGGAAATGGATGGATAGTGGGAAACAAAGGAAAGAATCTGGCAAAGAGAAATTTCAAGATAATTTCTTAAAGGAGATGGAGAAGGCGCTTTCATTTCTTTTTCTTTCTTCTCAAGTTCTTCTTCTTTTTTTCATATGAAATGTATGGGAATAGATGTAGCAGAGCAACAGCTATGGTGGGCAGTAAAGGTGGTGACTCTAGTAGGCTATGGCAGAAGACACCATGGTGGGTGATTGAGGCAGCGGTTGTTGCAAGCTGTGGTAGTTGTGGTCGGTAGTTGAGGTGGGTTATGGTGGGCGATGGAGATAGTGACTTTAGTGGGCTTTAGTGGAGGCAGCAATTGTGGTCATAGAGGTTGAAGAGCTAGATCAATGTTTGAAAAAAAATGAGAGAATGGTAACTGGGGGACCGGGGATGTCTTCTAGGATTTATTTTAGACCATCAAATTTTATCAGATCTAATGGTCTAAAAAATTTAGGGTACTTAGGTATTTATGGGTACAGACTTTACCCATACCTAATTTGATTTTCTCTGAGGGTTTAGGTTTAGGTTTGGGCTTTATATATGTTAATTAGGCTTTTTGGGGAGAGGTAGGATATTAATTTTATGGGCCTAGGTATGATAAAGCTCTAGCCATTGATAAGCTTAAATGATATTATTGAAGATCCAAAAGCAAATCACCACACAATTGAGGTCAATAGATGATGGATCAAAACATACTAATTTTGTTCTTTTGTCTCTCATAAAACAAGTTAACATTAATGAGGCTCTAAGTAACAAATCCTAGGTCATTGTATTAAAAAAGGAGCTTCTATATGTTAACAAAAATAAGGTATGGCATTTTGTCAAAAGGCTTTCTGATCGCTGTGTAATGCAACCAAGTGGACTTTTTGGAATAAAATGGACAAAAAAGGTAATGTCATTAATAATAAAGCTCGACTTGTAGCCAAAAGGTATTCTCAATAAGAGGGTATCAATTATGATGAAATATATACACTCGTTGCATGCCTAGAATTGATATGCATGCTATTAGGATATACATCACATAAAACTTCATTTTATTCCAAATGGATGTTAAAAGTGGTGTTTTAAATGGTAATTTGGAAAAAGTTCTTGTTGGACGACCTCCTGGTTTTAAAAATTCACAATTTCCTTATCATATTCTTAAGTTATCAAAGGCCCTTTGTGACTTAAAGCAAGCCCTTAGTGCATTGTATGAACATTTAAGCATTTCTCTCATGTCTAAAGATTTCTATATAGGTAAGGAAAATACCGCTCTATTCACAAAAAAATTTATGATGACATTTTGGTTGTTCAGATATATGTTGATGAAATTATCTTTAAGGGAATAAAAATAAAACTTTGTGATGAATTTTCATCATGCATGAAAAATAAGTTAGAAACGAGTCTTATGTGAGAACTAAATATTTTTCTCAAGCTACAAATCAAACAAATTCCCAAAGGAACTTTTCTATCCCAAGAAAAATGCACCAAAGAATTATTAAAGAAGTTTGAAAAAAAATTCAAAGAGTTCATTATTTCTATAACTAGATGTACCTTAGGTATCACAGTTGATATTTTTGTCCTTTGATCTATCGTTGAAGTTATGGGACTTGTTTATAACCTTATCTTCTCTTTAGACCAATTTGGGCTCATTGAAGATGAAGAATCATTACTCCTATGTACTCCAAAGTTAGCTATTCCTTTATGTTTTAGCTACTCTCCACTTTCATTGCTATACTCACCAAGTCCTCTATCTCTATATAGTGTTGCAACTCCAGCACATTAGCTATTTCTCTTTTCAAACCATTTAGAACTACATCATAGTAGCCTTTCAATTATTCAACAATAGCTCTAATTATGGTTGTTTCCATCTCATGTGATAGTCTTTTACACTATTTGAACTCTGTGTTGGACTTTATAAGCAATGATATAGCTCTTTGTAATAGTAGCTTGGTGTAAATCGCTTTCTCATAATAGCATTCATGTTAGCCTAAATGTCTACAAGCCTCTTAAATTTTTGTGGCCTACTTAATATGACTTGGTCCTACCAAACAAGAGCATAATCTATGAATTCTATTATAGCCAATTTCACCTTCTTCTCTTTAGAATAATTGTGGCATTCAAAAATGAGATTTACCTTTCTTTTCCATTCAAGGTATAAATAAAGTTTTTTTTATCTTAAAAATAGAGTATCTTCATTTTCATTTTAATGCTTCTAAGGTTGCTGTAACACCTATCATTCATTCTACCTTCTCTAGTCTTGCTTTTTATGGAATGAACTTCATCAATGTTACCAACTCCATAGCCACCATGCTCAAATTTTTCAAATGGTAAATTTCACCCTTTATGCCTCTAGTTGTTAATAGAGCCTTCTTGCTATGTTTGTATCAACTCCTTAATTTAAATTGAATATTTCTCCACCTCATCCATTTCCTCATTAGACATAACATTCATCTTTACAAATTACTCTTGAATATCTTTCAAAATTAAAAATACTTCTAGAAACGTTTTAATTGACATTGATGATGTTAAGTTTTGCGGAAACTGGACGAGGACTAGTAGATCACTTCAATTGGCCTAAAAAAGGCTAGGCTCTGAGTATTGCAAGCTCACTAATTAAGTCCTAAAACCGAATAAAGCACGTAAGGCTTGTCAAGATGGCTATTAGTTAAAGCCCTCATATGTATAAGACAAATGAGCTCAATGAAAAGGTAAAGTAGTAAAGCAAGAGCCAAAGTATATGAGTAAGTGTACTTGAAAATCTTGCCCGTTGGGGGTATTTATAATGTCCACTGGCATGGGTAAAAAGGTAAGTCGAAATGACCATCTACGCCTTATAGCTTAATTGGATTTAACCCTCATAGGGAACTCAAATGTCTTTTTGAGTGTTGGTTGATTCTCATGCTCTTTGTTGATTGGAAATATAGGTTGAATCTTTCTCATTTAATGTGAATGTGATAACTAATAACACATTTAATGTGAATAGAATGTTGATTTGGTTTTATTTAATGCGAAGGTGATCTGTTGTGTGAGAATAGAAAGTGCATTAAGTGTAGCTGCATGTGGCGGCTAGAGCCAGTCAACTTTAATAGGGTCAGGTAAGCCGAATGCATTGTTGCTCTAAAAATCTTTCTCCTTTTGATGAGCTTATCTTACATGGGATCGAATGTCAGTTGACCTCATAGGTTAATGTTCCACTCACTATTGGCAGGGTGCTACTAAACTCAATTTTAGTTGAAGGCTCAACTTGAACTATATCATGAGATGGTTGACCCTATCCATATCATAAGTCCCCCTACTTCTCATGCAAGTGAACTTGTGAAGGTTGGAATCAAAAGTAAATTTACTTGAAAAGTTTCATCAAGTAGGGTAATTTTGAAGCTTGACCATGATTTTGGCAAATGGGAGTTACTGAGCAGTTTCTAACTATTTTGTTAGGAAATTAAAAGACTGACTAATAGTAATGCTATTATTAGCTGGTAGTCAATTATTTTAGTTGATTGTCCTGCCTATCAGCTCGCTTATAAATACATCGTTTTAACTACCATTTCTTACTTTTACTTTTTTTATTTGAGGTCAAGCTTGGTATTCTGGTTGATTTTTACTCCTGCTTTCGGTTGTGTGACTTGACTTCTGACTGGTTTCTGTTCTAGTTTTATCCCCATTTTTCTCTTATAAGTATTCCTTTTTTCTTTCTAAAATTTCTTCTATTTGTTGTTCTTTTGTGCTCTTTTCCATCGCTAGAGATTTAGTCTATTATTTTTGTTGAAAGTATGGCAAAAGTTGTTAAGGAGGATAAAAGTGAGCCCAACAATTCAGAGATGACTAGATTATCTAAGGGCCTAATCGATGAGAGTTTTGAGGAGGGGTCCTCTGGTGATGAGTCTAGGAGTATAGATGGTTCTATTGAAGGAAGTGAGCAAAGTAATGGTTCAAGTGTCCTTTTCGAGAGAGATAATATAGGGGGTAGGGAAGAGAGGGTCGATGCCCCTACTAGGGATGAGCAAGGCCTTTAAGCCCATTGTCGATGATAAAGGTCCTTTTAACCTAGATAGTCGACCTTTAGTGTCGATGGGTAAGTTAGTCACAACTAAACTTTACAGTAAAATTATTTCTAAGATTATGCATAATGCGTTTAGTCTATTAGCATAAGCTCGATCTAAGGATCGGATGAATTAGCTCCTCTAGCGGTGTATGATCGCTTTTTAGGCTTAGGTTTCCCATCATGCAATTGATAGATTACTTGTTAAGCAATATTTGAGTGTGTCTTACTTCCTAATTGTCTATAGTTTTGTCATTTTGATGATCATAAATGACCAACCTCTATATTTTATCAATTTCAGCAATCTTTTCCACTACCTGATATCCTAAAAGTCGAGTAGTTCGAAGGAGTTAGGTTTTTACCATGTGACTACTTGATCTCATCAAAAAATATTAGTCACTCCTTTCTCTCATGGGCAAGGATAGAAGAAGCTATTCTTTTTTGTTCGAGCCTTTAGTGGTAGGGGTTTCAATATTCCAATAGGCTAGTTGTAGGATAAAATTGACCTCCCAAGTAATGAAAATCGCACCTGGCATAATACTTTCCTCTGGGATCTAATAGCATTTATAGAGATAGAGACTACTTAGTTTATCAAAAAGGTAGTTTTGGTGTTAGCAGGGCTGCCGATCACTTCTCTTAAGGTGTCAGCAAACACCTATTAGGTAGTTTATTTACTTTTACTGCATTTTGTATATTGATCACAATAAAGTTTCTAATCGAATTTGTGGTCATCTTATTTTGCAGATAAACTAATAACAACTAATTCTCATAAATCATGATGGCTAGACAACACAAGGTCTAGCTTTGGTGCAAGGCCCAATCCACTCATAGAGAAACAACATTTACCATAGGGATAGTAGGCAGAACTCGCTTCCTATTACTTGTTCGACCACTATCAGTGCTTCGAATCTATTTATCAATCCATCAAAGAAGAGAGTTACTAAGGTTGGGGGCTCTGGACGAGCTCCCCATTGGAGAAGATACCTAAAGATAACGAGAATGCTATAGCTTTCAAGGATATACAAATGTCCGAACACATTCAGATAGACCATATAAAATTTCCTAATCTACACTTTAGGAAAGAGCTCAGCATGGCGAACAATGCCTCAATGAAGGACATAGAGAGCCTCTGAGGTGACCCTACTGAGTGTGTTGAAAGCTAGTCTATCTTTGAAAGACCCAAAATAAATGTTAGAAACTGAGCTGATGGAGGCTCTAAAATCTTTTATTTTTTATGTAAATATGGCAAAATTTCTCGTTGGTAAGCTTTGTCATTTGTTTATCTGCCTTCATTAGTAATTTGAATTTTTTATGTTTTTGGTCAAGGAATAGGGATAAATCATATTTCATAGGTTTCAATTGTTGTTCAACCGTGCAAAGTAGCCGTCAAAGTGTGAAGCTTTGGGAAAAAAGCAATCAGAAGTCTCTAAGACTACTTTGGACTTGATGCATGCCTAGATCAACCACCTTACTAAGCAAGTCAAAGAAAAGAACAATAAGCTTCTGGCCACAGGTATCAATAAAAGCCAACTGGATCAACAAATTAAGTAGTTGCACATTGAGGGTGAGTTTTTTAAGCTGTTGCCTCACATTTGAAATGAAGCAACATAGCAACTAATGTCAAGCCCTACCTTCAATAATGTAAATATTTTATTTGAGATTGATGATGCCAACAATGGGTTTGATAAAGTTGTCAAGCATCTTGAAAGTCTGGGTTACCAATTTCAATAAAAGGATAAGGAAAGGCTTGACGTCTTCAAGGATGAATAGCTGTAGGATTACCTAAAAGACCTCAATCTTGCATGAAAACTTGTTGCTCACCCAAACATCCCCTTAGAGGTAAAGTATTTTGATTTCTCTGTGATTTTTACTTATAAGACTCTAGAGAAATAAATCGAAGTAGCTACCTACTTTCCTCTAACTCCCTAATTTCGTGAGGGTAAAAGCGAGCCCTCTCAACCTCCTATGGTAGCTATGTTGAAAAAATGGTAAAAGGTGTAGGGGCATTGGTTGTTACTAACATTGACACCACTAGGGGTGATAATTGTGATCAAGTGGTAGAAGAAGCTATGGTTGAGATTCAAGGAAAGACTACTGCCACCAACCCAGCTGAGCGTGCCGAGTCTAGTTAAGTTCTTGAATTTCTCTATTTTTGCTACTACTCTGTAAGGTTGTTTGGAATGCTTCCAAAGATGTATCTTTAAGATGTTTTCTTTATTTAAATACAATCAATGTTTCCCAATGATCTATTTTCTTATTTTTTTTCTACATTTTGTTTATAGTTAAATTAATGTCAATTTGTTAATTAAATGTCTTTGTAGGCTTTGTACTAGCAAACCGACTATACCCCTTTTATGAAAGTATATTTGACATGATCTCATTAGTTGAGGCAGTTAATGAATACTTGATAGTTAATATTGACGTGCATTAAGAAAACTTAATCCCTCGTACCTTGAAATTGAACATATAATCTATAACAAATGAGTAATTGAAAATGAGATGTCGAGATCTCATATGATAAACTATTTCATATAAGTATGAATTGAATTGTTGGGAATCTTTTTATGTATAGAATCTTTGTAAATTGATGGCATTCTAAGGTCAAGGTAACTTATAAACATCGTTGTCCACAATTCGATAAGAATTTTATTTTTTGAGACCTTCACCACTGTATATGGTCCTTCCCAGGCAAGGTCGAGTTTATGCACATTCTTAGATATTTCCACTTTCTTTAGCACTAGATCTCCTACCTAGAAAGTTTTAGGTCGAATAGACTTGTTGTAGCTTTTACTAATCAGAGCCCAGTAATGTTACATTCTTACGTGTGCTTGCTTGCATTTCTTATTAAGTGTCTCAAGGTTGAGGAGCTTTTCTGCTGCATTCTTGACTAGGTGATAAAGGATAAGTCAAGTTAGATAATACATTATTTTTGTAGAAAAGACAGCTTCTAATACATATACCAAACTATAGGGACTCTAACTAGTCAATCTTCTTGGGGTCATTCTATACACCTATAAGACTGCTAGGAGGTCATCTTTCCAATTCTTTTGTGCTCTTTGTGGTCAAATTTTGATATACTTAACACTGACCTAGTTGGCAACCTCAGTTTGGTCTTTAGATTTCAAGTTCACAACGGATCTGAAATGCTACTTTATGCCCAACTTGTTGCACCAATCTATCATCCTTTTGCTCTAAAATTATGTTTCATTGTCTAACATAATCATTTTCAATAGCTTGAACCAATTAAAAAAAATTTCCATAAAAAGCTCCTTATGACTACATTGTGATCTTTGGGGTGGCTTTCTCTTCGACCAACTTCTTAAAGTACTTGAAAGCTATGATCGTTTATCTCCTTATCTGAAGTTTATAGAGAAAAGGCTGATAATATTAATGCCCTACTGATCAAAAAGCTAGGTTATGTTGATAGGTACCAAGGTCGAGGCTTACTAGTGGGTAACATTGGCATATAATTAACAAGATAGGCATTTTTTAGAAAATTTGATAGCACCCTACAACATGGTTGGCCAGAAGTATCTCTTTCTTAAAATCTTATGTGCTAGAGCTCAACCTCCTGAGTGGTTACCACAACTTCCAAAATGAATTTCTACCAACACCTCCTATACTTCATTCGGCTTGAAACATTTTAGAGGAGATCCAGGGAAAGATTCCTTATACAACTGTCCATACTCATCAAGTGCAAATCTTACTACTTGACATCCTACCTCTAGGCCACAACTCTATCATCTGGGGGCTTGCTCTCTTTCAAATAAGTTATTATATTATCATGGCAGCTAGGTATTACCGCCTCAATTTCCAAAACTTATTGTTGTCACAATTAACCTCTACTGTCGATCTATTTGCTATAAAAAATGTGATGGCCCTTTTTGTAGTTTCTCTTGTGGAGCTTGCAAATACGGATAACATATATGCTCAATCATTTTTGGACCTCAGCACTTAGCTAAATGTAAACATATTAAACTGTTGTTGTACCCTTCTAACTTTGACTAAGTAATTCGACAGTATCAATCTTTTGCCTCAAAGTTTTGGTCAAACTACTCAATGACCAATTGAGAGTTGGTGACAGTCGCGAGGTGTTCCACACCTTTATCAATTGTTAACTTCATCCCTGCAACCAATATTTCATACTCTATTTCATTATTGGTGATGAGAAAGTTGAGTTTTAAAGCAAAGTCATATTCCTCTACATAAAGGGAATATAGGGAGATCCATGCCCTACCATATGTCAAGGTGAAAGATCCATCTACTTGTAATGTCCTAAAGTAACCATGGTGCTCGACTAATTCAAAGAGATTAATGCACTCTACAATGAAGTCTGCCAACACATATGGTTTAATAGTCTTCATGGCTGAAACTTGATATCAAATTCTCCTAACTCAATACCCATTTGTTAATATTCCAGAGGTGTCTAGTTTATATAATCCCTGCTTTAGAGATTGATTAATTAAAATAATTATAAAATGAGACTGAAAATAGGTCTTAGCTTTCTGGTAGCGGTCACTAATAGGAAAACTTCTCGATCTCCAAGTAATTTTGCTTAACTCCTTGTAAGGTCTTGCTAATATAATACATCGATCAATGGGAGTTACCATCGATCAATATGAGAATTAAGCTAACTATTGCTATGGGAACTGTCAGGTATAAGTAAAGTATTTCCCCCGAAATGACGACTTGATCAATAGGGATGGAGTCATAATAAAAAAAAATTGCTCTACCAAAGCTTGATCACACTTTTCTGTCATTAGAGCATCTTAACTGCTTGGAGAATTTTAAAGAATGATAAGCTCTTATCCGCTAATTGCAAGATGAATCGATTTAAAGCCACAACCCTTCTAACCAACCTCTTAACTTCTTTGAGCAAGTAAGGAGGTGTTACATCTTTAGATAGCATGGATTTTCTGAGGATTAGCCCTGATTCCTCTTTCGCTAACCAGATATCTTAAAAACTTACCTTTCCAGACTCTAAAAGTCTACTTGCTTTGGTTGAGCTTTATCCCAAAGGCCCTTAAGATTGAAAATGTGCAATCTAGATAAGCTAAATGGTTGACCTCTCTCCTACTTTTGATTATCATATTGTCAATACAAACTTTTTTCATTCGATTTAATTTTATTTTTAAACATGAAGTTGACCATCACTTATAAGTAACACTTGTATTTTTTTAATGAAAGGGCATTATTAATAAATAATACAAGCCACTAAAGACCACAAATGATTTTTGTTCCTATCTTTTAGGGCCATGAAAATTTAAAAGTAGCCTTGAAAGGCATCCATCATACTTAACTGATCATACCCAATTGTTGAGTTGACTAGCAAATTTATTTGAGGTAATGGATAAGGGTCTTTAGAAAATACTTTATTTAAACCAGTAAAATCATTACACATTCACCACTTTCCCTTACTTTTAGAAATGAGGACTACATTACAGAGTCAACTAAGATATTGAATTTTTACAATGTATCCTAGTTTTAAAAGTTTGTTGATCTCTTTCTTGATAATTTTGCATCTCTCAATATTGAAAGTTCCAATGTTTTGTTGGGCTAGCTTAAATGAGGAGTCAACATTGAAATATTGCACAATGATTTGAAGGTCAATCCCCTAAAAGTCAATTTTCTTCCATGTGAACACATAGATATTCCTTTGTAGAAAGTTGACATGGATACATTCCATGTTGTTATCCAAGTGTGTCCCAATCTAAGTAGTCTTATCAGGATTCCTTAGCTCCAACTCTATGTCCTTAAATTCTTTGACTAACTCTACTCTTATTTCTTCTTACTTTCCCTTTTTGGTTGGCTTTTCTTCTGTGGGCTTTACTATGGGATGTTGCCTAGAGCTTTCAACCTAGGTCGGGTTTTTCAAGTACTAGCATTAGCAAAAACTATATAACATTACCAGGCCTTCTTTATGTTACACAGCAGCTCTTCGGAACCAACTGGTGTTGAAAATTTCACTTACATGTGTTAAGTTGATACTTAGCCCTAAAGTCATTCAAGGTTGTTCTTCAAATAATTACATTGTAAGCAAATGGTACATCGACCACCAGGTAGTTAATCGTTAAAGTTCTTTTTCTTAGAGCTATGCCGAATGATGTTGACAAACTAATGGACTCGACTAGCATAATCTCAGATCTTCCAAACCCAACCAATGGTGTGCTGATGGGCTCAAGCTTAAGTTAGACCATATCTATCTTTGATAGCATTGAAAATAAGATAATGTAGTTGAGCTACCATTATCAATCAGAATATTTTTGATTTTAAAGTTTGCAATTTCTACAACGACTACCAAAGGGCAGTCCAATCTGCTATATATCCCTTCCTCACCTAAGTGAGCAAGATCAATCTCTAAGAAGGATATTAGCTCAGCACCTGTAGAAACCTGCATCACCAAATCTGTGTGCTTCAATCGTGGAGTGTCAAGTTGGCTTTACAACTTTCTCATGGATTTAGGGTCCGTCCAAGAGAGTCCTCCAACAATAGCACTTTTGTTTAGGGAAACAGCAAAATTTCTTGGAGTTATTCATGTGTGGATATTCATTGAGCTTTCTTGGCCTTTTGAGGATGTTGTCATTTTGGATGGTTAATAAGACCCCCTTTCTAGTCATGCTCAAAGATATATAATGAGGGAACCTCTTAATAGGAGATCGGTGACCATCTTTTTACTTCCTGTCATCCTTGTCCTTATCTCTGCCTTTCTTCTCTTTTTCTTGCCCACATACTTCATCTTGTTCATGTCCTCCTAAATCATGCAATGTTTAGATATGTTGAGTAATTCCTCCATCATTCTCAACATTTCTTTTATTAAAACATTGGCACACTTTTTGTGCCTTGGTCTTAAAAAAGGACATCAACCAAAAACTCGATCCTAGGGTTGTCTATTTTTAGGACTTTGATGTTGAATCGTTTGTTTAGCTATTGAACTTGGTGGGAGAATTCTTCCTACTCCTCATGATCTACTTTTAATAGATTTCAGCTTAGCTAAGGTGTGGGGCATTTAATCCTTTCATACTGTGGGGCTCGATTAGATTGAACAAAATTTTCTATAGAACCAACAACTTTTTCTTGTAGATGATATCAAGACCATTCGCAAGGACCCTATCCTGGATTGTTCTCATACCCACCAGCATAAGAATAGGGCTCATTCTTCTATCTTTCTTTGCATGAGGCATTTTTCTCCTATATAGATGGGCATAAAGTAGCACTTACAGGTCACGCAGTTTGATGGTTATGCTTCTACAATGCTAAGGAGAGTTGAGCTAAAATTTTAGCAAATTTTTACTCACTAATCATCTGTATCAGTAGGGAAAAGGTTAAGAAAACATCTTGGTCCAATGAAGAACTTGGACCTACTCCATCTTAAGCCTATTGGGCCTGAGGTGGAGAAGGTGGTAAATTTAGTGAAAACTTTTTGTGGTTTTGTCTTTTCAAAGTAACACACCTAGTGTTCATCATTTTTACAGTTAGCATGAGATCAGGGTATTGCAAAGGTGCAAGTCGAATCCTATAACAAAAAGAGGCATGTAAGGCTTACCAAGGTAGCCCTCAGCTAAAATCCCCTAATACTTAAGTCAAAATAAACTCAATGAAATGCAAAGTAGTAGAGTGAAGGCTAAATTATATAAGTAAGAATACCTAAAAATCCTACCAATTATGGGTAGTTATAAAGCCCACTGGCTTAGGTGAAAGAGAAGGTTAAAATAACTATTTACTCCCTATAGCCTAGTTGGATTTAACTAATTTTATGGGCCTTAAAGGTCTTGTTAAATGTTAGTTCATCTCCATACTCTTCACCGACTGAAAATATGAGGTGGATTTTCCACATTTCATATAAAAGTGACCTACTGATGGTGTATTTAATGCGGGCAAAATGTTAGTTGGGTTGCATTTAACAAGAAGCACATTAAATATGGCTGCGCATAGAAGCAAGAGCCAATCAACCTAATGGGATCAAGTAAGTTAAATGCATTGTTTCTCCATGAATCTTTCTCCTTCCCATGTGTTAAAGGATGCCCTCGCTATAGGGACCCTTAACCATTTATAGGGCATCCAGGCCACCCTGTCGAACTCTCACCAGCTTGCATCAATATACTTGAATTCTAAGGAGTTCATCTACTATATTCTTAGGTGTAGGCCATTTCTTTATTTTTCCTCTCGTAAATATACAGGTAAGATGCTGCTATTTTATTGTAATTTTCAACTTTTCTGTGTCTAGTGATGTCATAATTTTTTCTTTTTTTAGCCTATTATGGAGAAAATGAGTAGTTGAAGCTGAGTAGTACTGAGCTTTGTAAAAGTCCCCTTTAACATCTAGTGTTACTCTAATGATTGTCGATATTATAGTATTTTTGTTATTAATGAAAACAAGTTTTTTTGTTCACTGGATTGTGCCTCCAAAGTGTTTTGGAGTGTACGTGAGTATCGAAGTGTGATTGTGACACAACAATCACCCAGTGATTATTGAGTTTTGATGGTTGACGATTATTGAGTTTTGACAATTAATAGTTATTTAGTTTTTGGCAGATGTAGGTGATGTATGGTAAGCTACTAACCATACAATGCACAGTTTCCTAGTTATTTAGAAAGCATCTTGTGACAGATGGTATCAAAGCCTCAACTCTTGATCCACAAGGCTAAAATGATAGCACCAGAACTTACAGCTTCTATGAATGTAACAGGACAGGATAATGAAGCCCCAAGATAGGTTGGTACTACAAAATAATGATTAAATATGCTAGAGAATGAGAAGTCTAGATTGCGATTTGTTGTTGAGACCTTGGAGGAGAAGGTCGAGGGATTGGAGATGAAGATCACGGATCTCCACTCACTATTAGGCAGGAGCAGAGATGTTTACCAAGCCTTGATGGAAAAACTAAGGACAAATGACATGGTTGATATATAACATTAAATAGAGGCAATGTCGATTCAAAAAGAAATGAGAAATAGACCTGTCATTGCTCCAGACCTAGTTGCTAGGCTTCAAATACTAGAGCCTAGAGCTTATGGCAGTGCGAGAGATGCGAAAGAGGTTGAGAACTCTTTTTTAATATAGAGCAATACTTTTTTGTCGCTAATATTAAGGATAAAGTGAGAAAGGTTGTAACCGTTACCATATATTTGATGAGAGATGCAAAACTATGGTGGTAAACCAAATAAGCAATATCCAGGCACATCAGTGCATATGGATACGTGTGACTAGTTCCAAAAAATAATCAAGCAATATTTCTTCTCAAAGAATATTGAGTATAGTACCAGGAAGCCATTACGAGAACTGAAGCATACAACCTCTATCAGGGAGTATGTGAAAGTTTTTTCCACACATATGCTAGACATTAGGAACATGTTCGAGAATGATAAGCTTTTCACATTTTTGGATGGATTGAAACCCTGGGCATGTTTCGAGCTACAACGTCAAAGAGTGGCTAACTTGAATTCTACTATAGAAGATTCTGAGCAATTAATGGATTATAGTTCTGAGCCCTAAAAGGAGAAAAAGGTAGCCTGTAACACTAATCAGTTAAAAGGAGGTGGGCTGAAATTATTCAAGCCGAGTCTAAGTAGATATGGGGGAGAAAGGTAATCCTACATCCAAGGGAGCTCATAGGTAAGTTCCAATAAGGCAAAATAAAGGAACAGGTAGCAAGCACCATAGAAAAGTAGCAGATGTTTCCTTTATGGTGGTTTACACTGAATAAAAAAGTATTTGAAGAGACAGTTACTGAATACTTTGGCGTGCCTTACAAAAGCTAGGAAGATGCCTAAGCAAGTTAAGACTTGGACTTCTACTACTGAGAAGAATGAGTAAGAGCTAGATTAGGGTGAGAACAACCTTGGAACCACTTCATAATGGTGTAATATAATTCAGCTAAGAGAATAGGGCCACCAAAGGTGAGTAAAATTGCACTAGCCCTAATAGAGAGCTAGCCACAGAAGAAATCATAACCCCAAAACTATAGAAAAAGAAGGCTGGTGTTTATTGATGTGATTATCAATGCCAAGCGGGTTCGTGCCATGTCAACATCGGTGCCACCCATAACTACCTAGCAAGCACTGAAGTGGAGAGACTTGAGCTCATACTAGAGAAAGGAGTTGGATGAGTGAAAGCTACAAATTCGCTGCTTAGCCAATTGTAAGAGTGGCCAAATCTGTGCTCATCAAGGTAAGGCCATTCAAAGGGAAGACTAATCTTTCAGTGGTCGTGATTTATGATTTCAAGCTTATCCTTGGCCTTGAATTTCTACAAGACACCAAGACGGTGTCCATGCCGCATGTGGATTCATTAATAATGATGGGAAGTAAGTCGTGCATTATTTCCATATTGATTGGCAAATTGAGAGATAAAAATCTCTTAGCCATTCAGTTTGAGAAGGGTTACAAATGAAACGAGCTATAATTCTTGTCCACCCTTCACTTCGACGAAATGGAAAAGGCATCAGGACCAATCCTTGGTGTGGTTAAGGAACTCTTGTAGGAGTTTGAGGATGCTATGCCAAACAAACTACCTCAAAAGTTACCACCAAAGAGAACAGTGGATCATGAGATTGAATTGGTGCCAGGTACCAAACCTCCTACCTGAGTACCATGTCAAATGTTACAACCCGAACTTGAGGAGCTTAGAAAATAGTTGAAAGAGATATTGGAGTGCGAGATCATCAAGCCTGCTAAGTTACTATATAGAGCCCCTATGTTGTTCCAGAAGAAAACTAATGGGTTCTTAAGGATGTGCTACAACCACTGGGTATTGAATAAAATTACTGTGAAGAACAAGTATCCTATACTGCTTGTAGTTGACTGCTTTGACTGACTTAGACAAGAAAAGTACTTTACAAAAATTGATTTAAGCTTAGGTTATTAGCAAGTTCAGATTAGGGAAATGAGGCAAAGACTACAATGGTCACAAGATATAGTGCATTTGAGTTTCTGGTCATGCCATTTGGTCTAACTAACGCCTCAACAACCTTCAGCACGTTAATGAACAAAGTGCTCCATGGCTTTCTAGATCAGTTTATTGTGGTGTACTTGGATGATATTGTGGTGTATAATGAGACCTTAGCTGAGCATATGGAGCATTTGTGAAAGGTTCTCACCCACCTCTGTGAGCATGAACTATATGTTAAGCTGTCAAAGTGTTCATTTTCTCAAGAGAAAATTCATTTCTTAGGTCACATCGTTGAAAGAGGGAGAATTCATATGGACCTAAAGAGAGTTCAAGCTATTCAAGAATGGCAGCCTCCCAAGAATATTCATAAGGCACGGTCATTTCTCGGGTTGACAAACTACTACTGCAAATTTGTGAATGGTTACTCTAAAATTGCTCGACCCCTCACTAATCTCATGAAGAAAACGAGATTTGAAATTGGACACCCCAATACCAAGCAGCATTTGACGGACTGAAGAGAGCCAAGGTGTCAGATCTTATGTTAGCCCTCCTAAACTTAACAAAGATATTCAAAAAGGAGACTGATACTTCAAACTTTGCACCTGAGAGAGTTCTGATTCAAGACAAGCATCTTGTTGCTTTTGAGAGCCACAAGTTGAAGAAAGTAGAAAAGCACTACTTGACACATGAGAAGGAATTACTATCCGTATTTCACTACCCAGATTATGGCAGCATTACTTGTTAGGCTATCATTTTATGGTTAGAATGAACAATAATATAATTAGTCATTTTATGAGCCAGTCTAAACTAACTAGTAAGCAAGCACGGTAGCAAGAGAAGTTGGCAAAATTTAACTTTTTCATGGAATACGGTGCCAGTGCGAGCAATCATGTGGCAAATGCCCTGAGCCAAAAGGTGGATCATATAAGAGTGGTGGCCACTTTTTCCTTGAGCGGAGTTACCACTTTTGTGAAAAATTGAATATGATAGCTCTTACTAAAAGATCCTGTAGGACAATATTTGATTGACCTTGTCAAGAAGGGCAAAACTCGATAATTTTGGATAGATTGAGAACTCTTGATGGCCAAAGAAAACCGCATGTATGTTCCAAAAGGCAAGGACCTAAGGAAATCATTGATTTTGGAATGTCACAACACTCTTTGGGCAAGATACCATAGAGTAAAGTGCATCCATGCTTTAGTTCACAAATCATATTATTTGCCGAAGATGCATAATGATATTGAGGCGTATGTTCATACTTGTCTTATGTGCCTACAAGACAAGCAAGACCATATGAAAAGGCCAGGCTTGTTAGAGCCACTTCCTATTCCCCAACGACCTTGAGAGAGTATATCTATAGATTATATCATTAGGTTACCTAAGGTGGGAGATTTGGGGACCATCATTGTCATGGTGGACCGATTCTCTAAATATATTTTATTCATTGCTACCCTAAACATATCATAGCATAAGGGATGACTCATCTCTTTTTCAAGCATATTGTTAAGTATTAGGGACTGCTGAACGATATTGTCAATGATAGAGAATTTTAATTTACTGGCAACTTTTGAACCAAGCACTTCAAACGCCTCAGATCCAAATTGAATATGAGCTCATGCTATCATCCACAGTATGATGGCTAAACTGAGTACGTCAATTCTATGTTGGACAAATATCTTTGACACTTAGTGAGTAGCTCTTAGAAGGATTGGGTGAAGCTCTTAGATATTGCTCAACTGTGCTTCAATGCCCAAAAGTGGTCTACTACCAATAAGAGTGCTTTTGAAATTGTGACTGGGCAACAACTACTACTCCCACACACTTTGGATTCCCCACAAGGTGTGCGATCTCCTCTCGTATGAATGGAAATTGAATGCTAATTTAACTTGAAACTATCTCGAGAAAGCTCAAAAGTGGATGAAAAAGCATACAAATCAGAATCGTAGCTTCAGTGAATTTCAAGTAGGAGATATGGTATTATTGAAGGTTTCTAATTTGAGACGATCGAAGGGATCAAGAGAAAGAGACCCTCGCCTGATGAAAAAATACATTGGACCATTTCCTATCATCAAATGCAATGAAAGGATAGCCTATAAAGTAGTGTTGCCTAACTGGTGGAAAATCCATAATGTCCTCTATGTGAGCCAGCTCAAGCCATATCATCCAGATCAGGAGGATGCATCCTACAACAAACCCAGTCACCCACAATTAACGTTGATGAAGAAAGAGAAAAAGGTGGCGAAAGCAATCCTAAATCACCAACTAGCCAGCACAGGAAGCATAACGCGAATAGAGTACTTGGTGAAATGAAAGAGATGTAGTAGCCAAGAGAGCACTTAGAAGCTAGTAACGGACCCTAAGGCATTCAAACCTCTATTAAAGGTGTATCAGACCTCAATGTCACCATGGACGTCGCTATCTCAAGTGGGGGGAAATGTCAAGGGTCGTCCCTGCTATTAGGACCCTCAACTATTTACAAGATATCTAGACTGCCTCAGCCACTTCTCACCAGCCTACATTAATAGACTTGCATTCCAAAGAGTTCATCTATTATGTCCTTAGGTATAGGCCTTTTCTTTTATTTTTCCTACTTGTAAATACGCAAGCAAGATGCTTCCATTTTTATTGTAATTTTTAGCTTTTCTATGTCTAGTGATTTCGCAATGTTCTTCTTTTATTAGCCTATTATAGAGAAAAATGAGTAGTTGAAGCTGAGTAGTACTAAGCCTTATTGGAGTCCCTTTTAGTGTCTAGCATTGCTCAAATGATTGTCAATATTGTACTGTTTCTATTATTAATGAAAGCAAGTTTCCTTTTCTTCATTGGATTGTGCCTCTAAAATGTTCTGGCATATGCATAAGTACCGTTGGGCACAATTGTGATGCAACAATCACCCAGCGATTATTGAGTTTTGATGGTTGACAATTATTGAGCTTTCACAGTTGGCAGTTATCAAGTTTTAACAATTGACAGTTATTTAGCTTTTGGCAAACGTAGCTAACACGTGGCAAGCCGATGGCACTTGTCTTATGGAAGCACAAATTTATGTTGTCGATTGACTTCACAAGCTAATGTTCAACTCACTATGCGAGTGCTACTGAACTTGATTTCAGCAAAGGCGGTTGACCCAAACATTATCCACATAAGGGTCGACCACCTTGTGATACAATTCAGTCTAATCACCTTCGATCAAAATCGATTCAATATCACCTAACCTATAGTGAGTTGAACATTGATATGCTAGGTCAACCAACAATATAAATTCAACCTACTATAAGACCAGCACCACCTAGGGAAAAAAAAAGATAAGATTCCTAGAGAAATAATGCATTCTACTTAACAAAATACATACAAAGATCATTGATCATTCTTCGTAATGCAATTATGTAACACCCCTAAAATTTTATTAATTTTATTTACAATATACAATTTTATTACTATTCAAAAATTTTATGAATTTCACCTTATTAATTATTTTAAAATTTTTGTGGGCTAAATTATAATTTTTGTAGACTTAATTGTGTAGACTTTTGAGCAATTTGGGGTTAATCACAATTTTTCTAAAAATTTAGGGCAAAATTGCATAATTTAAAATTTTATAAAAAAATAAAAAAAATTCAGATTTTTTAGGATCAGGCAGGAGCCCTTTCTGTCTCACTTTTTCCTTCCTTTTTTCCTTCTTCTTTTTCCTCTCTTTTCCTTCTTCTTCACCAAACCACCACCACCACCTTTCAACCATCATCTCCGGTGACCTCACACCCCTCCAAACCCACCAACCTCTTTCCCTCACCACCACCTACACCCTCAACCCCTCAAAACCACCAACCGAGTTGCAAAGCAACGACAGTAAGAGGTGACCGAGAAGACCAACCTATGATAGTAGTTGGGTTTCTCAATTTTTGGTGTCCATTTGCGATTCTGAGGGTTAGGATTGGAAACACTCGACGTGAAGAGCTCAACAGTGCCTTTGCATGGCAACTTCAATGATGACAGGGCGGTGATTAGAACTCAATGGAGGAAGAAGAGAATTAGCAATTATTTGCCCATTTCGGTGTCTACACTGCTTGGAATTGGAAACAAAAGGTAGCATTGGAATCCTCGTGACGAGAGGAACAATTTGGTGGTGGCGTTGAATTTTCTGACGATGGTGGAGAGGCAATCTCCTTGTCCCAACATGGCGATCATCTCAGTACTTTCAATTTGTGATTTCAAGCCTTCGTTAGTGAGATCAAATTTTTTATTAATTTATTGCATGTTATATATATGTGCATGCATGCATGCAGTTGCTAGTTTTGTCCAGATCAAGCCTTTGAGTCAATATATGTATTTCGATGATTATTTTCCAAGACAAGGAATAGGGTGATGGGAGGTATGATTTTGGACTCGTATGTTGGTTAATAATAAGTTAAATATAAATTTTGATATCGAGAATCATTATAAGTTAAATAGTATTGAAAGGGAAATTTGACAAGGGATTTATGTGTGAATGTTGAATCTGAAGAATTTTGACTCTTGGCATATTTTCCTGATTAGGTGACAACAAGCTAGGCACCGACAAGCAGTAGGATCAATTTTTGGCTGCTGTTGTTTAGGACTACAAAAGGTGAGGGTCTCCCACTTTGGGTTGTTTCTTGTTAAGCTACTCTTATTTATTGGTAACCCTTGTGAGGGTCTGTCGATTTGGCGTTGTATTTCTTATCTGTTGTTGCAATCGACCCCTGTGTAAGTTTTACTATTTTCAAATCGTATTTTGATCTGTGTTTGAGATCTGTCTGTTATTTGTTATCTGACTTGATTACCCCTGTGAGGATTATTTTTTATGTCGATTCTATTTTTTGTCTGTTCAGGCGCCTAGAACTTTTGTCTATTGTCTATTATTCTGATATCTGTCAGTCTCATATTTGTACTATTTGTACTGTATCTGTTGCCTTGTTAGCATATATATTATCAGCTCTATGTTTATTGGTCGTGCTAGCTTATTTGTTCTCCTTTACTATTTTCTGTTGCTTTGGTGGCATACTATTCTATTCTATTTTGATCTGTTGATCTGAAATCAACAGTGCACTAGGGATTTCCCACCTGGGCATCTATATGAGCGGTTATTCTGTTATTTATACAGTGATTATGTGGGCTAAAAGCCATATTGGGCGATCTATTTGGTTATGTAGGGGCATGCTTGGAATTTCCCCCTAGATGTCACTGGTACGCTAGAAAATTTCCCCCAGGTGCTAACCGTACGCTAGAGATTTCCCCTTGGGTGCAAGCGATACACTAGGAATTTTCCCCCAAGTATCAGCAATGCTAAACAATTGGTATAGGCATCTGCCACATACCAAACTGTTACGCTTAAGTAAATTATCTATTTGTTTGGTATAAGTAAATCTGCAATGCATGTCTTATAGCCTTTTCTTGGAATGCATATACTTTGAGTTTAATTTGCCTAAATGATTTCTGTTTGCCTTTAATCTGTTCCTAGAGCAGTAAGGCAGGAGAGTTTCCTATTTTCTTTTCCATACTGTCTATCTATTTTTTCAAATTCTGTTATATTCAGTCTAAAAAATTATGTTTTATTGAGTTGAGTTTCTCCTCAGTAAACACTATTGTTACTTGTACATATCCCTCACTAAGTCATTGGACTTATCGCCCCGTATTTTATCATCTTTTAGACATGGATGGGCTCTGGTGGACGTCAAGTTTGGAATGAAGTATGTAGTTGTTTTGTAATAGAACTGGAGCCAAAATTAAGTATGGAACTTGTAACTGTTTGGTTGACCTTAGAAACCTTACGATGTATATATTTTGTTTGAAAATTGTAGTATAAGATAAAAATGATGGTTTAATCTGTCAGAAACTGTAATGTAACTTAGTTCCCTAAACTCTTTAGATATATCCATTTTGCGGTTTATTTAGTATTGTTGAAGTTGTATCAGTGTTAATTTTAATATGTTTGAATTTATAGGCATACTGTTGAATTATAACACTGAGAAATAAGTCTAAATCAGAGTAATGCAGAGAAATAAGTCTAAATCAAAGTAATGCCTCAACTTAAGTGTTGTCCCAAAAGGAGACGCTACAAATTATATTTGATATTGTCTAGCAAATTTCATACTTTTTTCTTGGCAGATAAACTTCATGTTTTATTAAAACAAAAATTCATGTTTGCATCAATATAATTGTTTGAAATAATAATTGAAATATACATTATATAATTTTGCTGATATATAAATTTAAAACCAAAAAGAATTTTTAATAATATTTTAAGGGAAAAAAAATAAAAACAAGAATATCAACCATATATCTCAAACGGCCTCCAGCTTGCCGTCTGTTCTCTATTTCTATCATCTTATGCAGACTTACATTGATTTAAGTATGCTATACATTAAATTGCTGCCCATATACGGCCTTTTTTACCAAAATTGAACAAACCGATTAAATCCACATTCAGATGTCATTATACTTTCATGAGTTCATAAGCTCAATAGACGAATTCTAAAGAGGGATTCTTTCACCAAAGAGTTCGAAAGAATTCAAATCGAGAGAGCTTGACTTCTCCCTTTATCTTTCACAGGAAGCAGACGAACGAATTCACATCATTCAAGATTCATCTTTCTGTCACCTCTAGATAACTTTCCAGTCACTCAAAGGTTTAAGAACTATTATACCATTATATATAGCACCACCACCGTGGAACCTTTTCAATCACTCACTGGTCTTATATTTATGCCATTACATAAATGTTGACTCTTATGTTTTAGGAGCTATTTATGGTATTATATATAGCGCTGATATAGCACATTGCAGCGGGAAGCAGAGGTCCAGAATTCAATTAGAACTCCAAAGAGAACAGCAAACCATAAAAAAACAATCTTCAGATCCCGAAAGATCATTTGGAAACCAAAAGATAGATGATCTCTCAAAATTCAAACCCTAGATAGATATCATCAAAAAATTCATACTAATT
>JACGDI010000821.1:1075678-1175932 GCA_014898725.1 Jacaranda copaia
GATTCAGATTGGCGGGACCATATCAGCAATCACTTTAAACACCAAAGAGCATCAAGAAACAAGGTTGTCATTTAGTGACAGTGAGGCGAGTTGGTCGGTAGGGTTGTTAGCCTGTTGAACATTCCTCAGGACCTCCATAGCCTCAGCAACCTTTGCTTTCAAAGCGTCAGGTGATTCAAGCAAATGCAAGACCTCAGTCTGGTCCATCTCCAGAAGCATGCCTGTAACTTTTGCTGCATGCTCGTGCTCCAGCTGATCAACAAGAGGGTACAAGTTCTCACCCAACATCTATCCCACAGAGATAACAAATTAGGTAAGTTGTGTCCAATAAAGCAAACCAAGTTACATAAGGAGTACACCTCAAGCAGAATAGAATACTTACAGTCCTCTGTTGGTCAGGAGTTGCATTTGCAAGGGCAGAAGCCAGAGCTGTAATTGGCATAGGCTGTGGAATAGCAGCATCCCGAGGAAGCATGCCACCCATGTCATATGGAACAGAAAGCATTCCTCCAGCAACACCAGGTATTGGCACATCTGGCACATTACGACCTGGAGGATAACGATACATCCGACCCCTTGGTAGCACCTGATGGTGAAAAAAAAATACTCAGCATAATATAAATAACACTTCACAAGATTAAAAAAAACATAATACAATATAAAGTACAACTGACATGCTGCTGCATCAGTGGCACAGGCTGCTGAGCTTGTTGCACTGGACCAGCTCCCCTCCTGCCACCAGGACGTTGGCCCTGCTGACCCTGTTGGACCAATGGCACAAAGAAATTCGGCATAGGAGCTCCCCCAGGGCGCATTCCAGGAACAAGCTGCTGCTGATAACCAAATCCAGCCTGGCAATTTTCAAGACAATAATATAATTACCAATAAAAAAAGTCAATTCATCGCACTGTTAACCTTAAGAAATTATACCCATGTCATTCGCATCCCTCCTGCTAGCAGACGAGTGCAGTTGCATACACAATTGGACTTATTTGAGCATTAATAACAAAAAATAAATAAATAGGATCTAATGCATAAAAGTGTTCATATATCCTACAAGAAAAAGGAAAACAGGGCATCCAACTAGGCTTCATCATAGAACCATGATTCAGGCACAAGAAATAGCATAACGAGATTTACGTAGTCTACAGAAATGTAATCATTAGAACCAAATTTTTCTGATTATCAAATATGGAGTAACTAACACTAGAAGTGCAACTCCAGACAGAAAAAAGAATGCAATGATTTGCTCCATCTAAGAGCACATGTTGCAAGAAAATGTCAATAGAATCATGGTTTAAACAAAAATCAGATCTAGAGAGGAAGAGGGAGGGAGGGAGGAGAGAGAGAGAGAGAGAGAAAGGACGGGGGGAGGAACCAAAACAACTTCTTTTCATGTTCCAGATGCAAGCATCAGCACACATTCAATAATATGTCCACAAGACAAACTAGAAGAAACTAGATAACTACATGGGTGATTATAGAGGAACCGTCCATCTAAAGAGGTTTTACACCCAAATCCTAACTGCTGATTACAGCAACTACAGTTCAAATTTTAAAGCCATACCCTCCCAATTCGACAATAGGCACCTTTAAACAAACGGTGCTCTAACCAACTTTTCATACTTGTCTAACTACATGCACGTCCTGATGGTAAATGACGGAGGTGGCAATAATGGGCTAGAGCACATGGCCTCAACCCAACACATATGGTTTGAGTTGTGTTGGGACTAAAGATTTTAGAAATAGATTCGAGTAAGGCTTTCAAAAGGGCAGATTTGGATTGCATTAGCCATATCCAAATTCGAGCAATATCCAATGAGATCTTTGTTAGTTAGTATCCAAATTCGATTATCAATATTCATGTCCAAATCAGACTAACATCCTATAGGATTTTTGTTAGTTAGTAATATATTCGAATCCGATGGATATCCGAAATCCGATAAAAAAAATCCAACCTGATTATTATATATTAGTCCAAAAGTGAAATATTCATATACTAAAACCTTATTTCACATTATATTAATGCATAAATGAACTATTATATATTATTTTAGATATTTTATTAGCATCTTTTTGTACTTGTCTAACTACATGCTTGTCCTGATGGTAAATGATGGAGGTGGCAATATGGGCTAGAGCACATGGCCTCAACCCAACACATATGGCTTGAGTTGTGTTGGGACTAAAGATTTTAGAAATAGATTCAAGTAAGGCTTTCAAAAGGGCAGATTTGGATTGCATTAGCCATATCCAAATTCAAGCAATATCCTATAAGATCTTTGTTAGTTAGTATCCGAATCCGATTATCAATATTCATGTCCAAGTCAGACTAACATCCTATAGGATTTTTGTTAGTTAGTAATATATTCAAATCCGATGGATATCCGAAATCCGATAAAAAAAATCCGACCTAATTATTATATATGAGTCCAAAATTGAAATATTCAAATACTACAACCTTATTTCACATTATATTAATGCATAAATGAACTATTATATATTATTTTAGATATTTTATTAGCATCTCTCTTATTTTTTAGGCTAAAGGCCCAATATTAATAGCATAATATAGACGTTAATATAGATATTAAGTATATTTATTTGTCTATATAATATATATATTTTATTTTAAAATCTTTATTAAAAATATATATAAGAATATTAATTTAGTAAAACATTATTAAAATTCAGATTCAAATCTTTAACAGATCGGATTTTTCTTAATTTTGTATTTGATCCACTTATTTCAAATTATGAATAATTTATAATCAGATCAAATTTATCAGATACTTTAATCCGATACAAATCCTAAAATTCAGATTGAGTTCAAATCTGATTCAAATTGAAATTCAATCCATTGACATCCCTAGGCTCAAGTGGGTTGGGTAAAGGTGGATTGTATTAAGTTTGAGTTTATAATAGGCTTAATTGGGCTAAAAATGGGTTTTAAGTTGTTCAAAATGAATCCATTCAAAAAATTAAACTAAAATTTAATAGATATATAAAAAATATTTTTGAATTAATAATCAAAAATCTATATTATTTCCACTTCATTTTTGTCAAAGTATTGTACTTTCGAATTATCAATAATTTTGAAATTGAAATATGCATCTATCTTTGAACATATTAATAAATTAGTTGCTAAAATTCTTTTAACATATGAAATTTTAGTGTATGAATAATATCTTAAAGTCATTCGAACAAATATTATATTTATTAATCCAAAAGAATTCTAAATTTTTTGCTTAGGTATTATTGCATGCCAAATTGTCAATGGTAAGATTGTCAAGCAATCATATAATTTAATTCTTGAAAAGTTAATCAAAACTAATATATTCATGATTGAAAATTTGTTATACATATAGTGATGCAACAATTATGCAATTTCTTTAAAAATATCAACTATGTTATTAAATAAGTTCAATTCATAATTAATTTTTTATGAGATTGCATATCATGAAAAATATTAATAAAATAAGATATAATTTAATAAATCATCTCATTATACTGTAAAATTATATGTTGAATAGCATGCAAAAGGCATATTAATATAACTAGTCTTTTTAATTATTTTTTCCGAATAAATAAAATAAAAAAATTTCTTTATTTTTATTGAACCCATCTTGGACCCAAACTAACCCAATTTGAACCCAAATTGAATCAACTTTGATCCCAACCCATCTTGAACCTAACTCACATGAGCCCGAACCAAAGCCATTGGCCACCCATAGTAAATAATAAGCTGAGCATGCAGATTTTCAGGGGGATGAAATTTTGACAGACAGGCAATGGAAGTGGGGAGTTTGGTGTTTGTTGGTCAAGAAGAAGAAAACTAGAAGGAATATCCACAAGGAAAACAGATAAAATTGAAATTCAGCAAACAAGTATTACCTGGGGGGGAATTATAGCAGGAGAAGCTTGCCCATAAAATAGCTGCTGGCCTATACCTGGCGCTCCCGGAGGATACATTGGCATACGAGGAGCAATTGATGGTGGCATTGCAACAGGCCTCATCTGCGAAAACTGAGCCTGCAAGTGACAGCAACAGGTTTCAGTGAACCTGAAGACACAATAATATATTTCCAGAGCAGTCCAAAACACTAAAAGACCTAAGAGTTGACAGCACCAATAGTTCCTGCAGAATTCTAGAAGTAATCAGAATGCCAATAGTCATTACAGTAAGTTTGACGCGGTGACAAATAGCAGATGGAGAAAATGAAGTCACAAACTGAGGAGATGACAAGCACAGAAATTCATTTCGTGGCGAACTCTGGATTGCAGATGGTTTCAAATTGTTGATGGCAGAATTTACAAGTCCAATAGGAAAACATAGATGTTTGTTTACAATCCACCACAATATTTTCCAACTCCCAAAACTTAAACAAACATACCATCACATTCCCTGACCTTACTTCCCAATAAACAAACAAATCATCACAATCCGACTTCCCAAAACACACAAAATAATTCCCAAAGTACCCTTAAAAATTCACCCTAAAATCCACTCCTAATTCATCATTACTAATATATATACATATACCAAGCACACAATCTATACATATAGTTTATACAATTATAAATAATATCAAAATATTCAATTCACCACAACCACCCAACAAAAAAGTGACTGATGCGATATTTACACTAAAATTTGTCCCTATCAAAACACTACCAAACAAACAATTTTCCCCTTAAACATTCTTCACCTACCACCCAAAACACAAACAAGCCACCATCACACTTCCCCACTTCCCAAAGACCATTCCCCCAAAAATTTTCCACAATTCACCCAAAATCCTAAAAAACAAGCCCAGAACTGCTTCCATTTTCCTCCTAACATCGCAGAACCAATAATTCAGTTGACCATTGAAAATGAATTAATGGCCTAGATTTAATCTTACTAATACTCTAATAGAAGTTACTTCATTGCCAGTTTAGTCAATGAAGGAACGGTTGTTGTGGGACAATATAAGCAGCTAGCATACATATGAAAAAAACCAATCATTTGATTCCAGATAGGCTCTGAAATAAAAATTATTGGACAATAGCGTCAGCTATACAGAAAAGGATGCGGAGGAATCTTTTGGTTGGTTAGTGCATCCAAAAAAGCAAGTGGTGCATTAACCAACATGTGTGTATATAGATATCTGTGTCATGCATGCATGTGCAGACTGTACCACTGATAAACTTAAAAAGGAAAAAAGCAACTTGCAAGCATATGAAGAAAATCATCAAGATTGATCTGAACCTTTGGAACTATAGAGATAAAACTTGATAAATTCAAGTAACAGAAGAAACTTTCATACAGCCAACTCAAGATACATAAAGAATAAAAATAATGTTAAGAAGTTCTAAGATCTGTTACTCTCAACTCAAAAACAACACAAAAATCTTGTTTCCATTATAAACAGAAGTTACACGAAAGACAGTTGCAAAAAATGCGTTCACGCAAGCCATAGTCATGGGAGCTAGTGATCCTCCATGAAAAGGATAGACTACAAGCAATATGGACAAGAGCAAGCTAGCAGTAGAAAAGATATACAGGAGAATAATATGCCTATCAAGATCATAATGTCAAAAGTGTGATTATAGCTGCAGCATAACTTGTGTTATCTTGCTCTTAAAAAAAGAGGAAAAATGTTCTGCTCAAATTCACCTGTAACCTTGCTCTTCGCTCCTCTTTACGCTGTGCTAGTGCAACATAGAGAGGCTTGCTGATCACCATTTTGCCGTTCATCTCAGAAAGCTAAGTCATAACAACAACAGATCAATCAGCTCAGTCACTTAAGGAAAGTTCACCTATAGAGTATTATAATTTTGCCATCAACTTACAGCTCGAGAAGCTTCTTCAGGAGTTGAAAATGCAACAAAACCGGAACCTCTACTTATTCCACTAGGATCTCGCATAACCTGCAATGCAGGGACAAAGATGTAACTGGTGAAATCCTCAAAAGAAGAAAGTGAAGAAGTAGTTGAGAGATCAACTACAGTCATCCTCTCTTTCAAGAGCCCATGTTAATGTACCTTGCATGATGCAACTGTGCCAAACTCTGCAAACAATTCCTTCAGTTTCTCATCATCAATACTATCATCCAAGTTTTTAATGTATAGATTAAGTCCCTGGAATTTGTCAACAGCTTCCTTGGCAGTTTGCTCAAAACGACTTTTAAGTTCTTGCTCTCTCTCTGACTTCTTCTGGGCTTTCCCAACATACCACTCCTTGTCATCAAATTTTTTTCCATTTAGAGCTTCAACAGCTTTAGCAGCATCATCAGCATTTTCAAAGTTTACAAATCCAAAGCATTTCGACTTTCCATCAGCATCCCTCATCACTACAGCACTAGTTATTGTTCCATATTCACCAAATATGTTCTTCAAATCATCATCAGTAGTAGAATCAGCCAGATTTTTCATGTAGACATTATTGAACTTTGTCTTATTCAATGCAGTATCCCTCTCCTGTTTGCGAAGGAAATGACCGACGTACACTTGCTTGTCATTAATAAGCATGCCATTCAATTTATCTATTGCACTTTGTGCAGATTCTTCTGCCTCAAATTGTACAAACCCATAGCCCTTCGATTGGCCATTAGGATCTGTTGCAATCTTGCAAGAAAGGATGTTTCCAAAGCTTGAAAAAGTGTCATGCAATGCTTTGTTATCAATTGATTTGTCCAAATTCTGCAAAGAGAGTGCAAGTTTGTTAACCATAGCTAGTATACAATTATACAAAACAAGCAATGGAAGTACTATCATTGTCAATTGCTGATTCCACAAGCAACTCATAATGAAGTTCTCCCAAATACAAAGAATGACACACTAGTTTTTACACTACAAATATAAATCATAAATATATGGATAAAAAGTGTAAGTCAGCAATGAATATAAGTGCACAAGCAATCTACTTCTTCATCACAATCAGAATACTATAAACACTGGCCCATGTTCTCCACAATCTGTCACTAACTTAGATAGGAACCAATTCACTTGGTACAGCCTTAGGATCAACCAAAGTACATATAATAAAAAAGGAGTTATGTTAAAAACTGTACCAGTTAGTGCAACGCAAAAAACTTTGAAGGATAAAAGACTCTCACATAAAATCTTAATATTCAAGAAGAAATGCTGACAAACGGGCACGTAAACAGAGATCTTACCTTGATAAAGATATTTGCAGTTCCACTTTTTCGAATACTTGGGTCCCGATGAGAATACATGACTCTGATTGACTTGTTATTGAGCGGTGTGAAGTTCAACACCTCCAAAGCTCTTGCCGCTGTAATCCAGGTTAACATGAAATATATAAGGCACCAGAGAACCAATACTCAAAGGAACTTCTCAATAGTTAAAAGCAATGAAAGCAAAAGAAACAGCTAAACACACTGCAATAGCCACTGTGACTGCAAAACCAGCAAAATCGCACAGCAAAAGCAACCAATGGGCCAATTAATGTATTCTCTGAAAGTAATGCTAATCAACACATAAAAGCTTTTGCTGTCATTAGATGTTAATGGGCACAATGCATAGCAATACATAAATACATATGGGGAAAGCTTCTTTAGGAGGATTGTGGCTCCTGCCCCCAATGGGTCAGATTCCCTATCTTACGATTTGCCTGATAAAAGTCAAGAGAGAAGCAAGCTGCAGGAATAAGCTTTCAGATTGTTAAACACACTGGACTTACAGAACATATATAAACAGTGTATCAAAGTTCCAACTTAACAAGCAACTTGCAAGTCTCTAAGGCTCAAGTGCCATACAGAATGGAAACTAAGGTCAAATGCTAAACAACTTGGTTTTTCTTATAGTGTTATCTCCCGTTTCCGATGGGAAATGAATACTCCAAAGTCCAGACCAGTAACAGAACATCAGCACATATTTATTGGTGGTGGATGGGCATGGAAGTTGCCAAAACTGTCTGATATTAGATTGAGAATTCGATACATGGCTATTAATAGAAGAAACAGTAAAGGAGACTGGAAGTCTTCGGACTTGAAAAGCGACCAAAAATCAAAGGAGATTTTTCAAAAAATAAAGTACAATATGATCCTCTTCCTCATGAGAAACTCCAAACACGAAGGCATGCATTAAGTGTTTCCAGAAAGCAGCAGCCTTTGAATAACTCTGCAACAACAAGTTGCCACTATTCAATCTCAGTAGCAAAAGCATGACCACCATCCAACAGACTGAAAACCCCAAAATTTATAATGTATGTTTCTCCAACTTCCATATGTCTGCACTTAGACATTGAAGTGTTGCAGTGGGAGAACTTTAAAATTTATGGCTGAAAAGTGCAACACTCGATCATTTCTTTAGAGTAGAATCTGATTATTAACAGCTCAGAAAATTTTACATCAAACCAAAAAAATTCTCGAGCCTAGCAAACACAACCACGCTTAAAGAGCACCAAAAGCACTTCTTCCATTATCCAAAAGTCAGATACTAATATCCCAAAAATCAAAGTGATAAACATCTGCCAGTATCATATGTCCATTAATTAATGAACTATATACCACAATAACACAAATGTGACCAAATTTCACTGCATGCATGACGCATCTGTACAAGAAACGACAGATTCTATAAAACTGCAAATCAACACAAATATTAGAGTAACAAAGGGACACACCATCCTGGGCGTTGCTATAGTTGACATAACCATAGCCAAGGCTGCGACGAGTGCTGAGGTCGCGGCAAACCCTAACGGATACAACCTGACCGACCTGATTGAACAGATCGTAGAGCTGCGAGTCCGTCACGTTCAAATCCAAGTCACCAACATACAGAGACGTCGACAGAAACTGTCCTGCCGCCGCTCCGCCAGCCGAAGCTGCCACCCCACCAGCTCCGTTTGGACCAGCCGCCACCACATTCTGGTGCTGCACCTGAATCTGCGCCATTTCTTCCAAGCAAGTTTTTCAGCTAGATTTTGTTTTTTCAGGAATTTTTGTTCCCTCTCCTCCTTGTTATTAATGAACTTAAAACCTAGAGCGATAAAAAGAGAGAGAAACAATAGGGAAATTGATCAAAGCGATGAAATTTTTGGGGTTTTCCAATTAAAGAAGGGAGGAGAGGGAAGGTTAAAATGGGAAAAATTTTCGGTGGATCAAAGGATAGAGAAACTTTAGAGAAAGACAAAAATTTGGGGGTTTTTTCCTTCGGGAGGGCAGGGGAGGGCAGGGGAACTGCACCGCAGTCGGGGAAGAAAATGAACTGTGAGGTTTTATATATGAAGTGAAACCCTAGCTGGAGACGGGGGTGAAATCGCCGCCGTCGAATGGGATTCTGTAATGGGTCCAGGAGAGCATCCGATGGCAACGCGTGTGGGATGAGAATTAGGGCTTCATGACGTGGCCAAATATAGAAGGGCGTATGCAACTCCATTATGGCGGAGTACATGACCGGAAGGTCAGGTTCAGATAACATGCGGTACTGTTTGGATACATTTAGTATATTTTGAATTATATATTTTGAGAGTATGAATTTTGAAAATTAAGTTGGAAAATATAAAATTTGTGTTAAAAAATACGATGCATATTTATTTATATTTTAAAAAATAGTTAAAAAATTATTTTAAAGAGTTTTGGTATATTATTTATGTAACGCCTCGATCAAGAAGTGCTTGCTTCCGACTGAAGTACTACCTACCTTATATCACCACTATTACCATAACAGAAATACACTGCTCAAAATTTTTAAAATAATTAACTTCTACAACAATATTTATCAAGTGTCGAATTCTAAATCGAAATATTCTGAATGGCACTCAACACTTCTATCACCCTCATTACCTCATGTTGCTTGGGTCAGCCTATCTTTGTCACGTGATTCTATCTGGGGTAAAGAACAAAAGAAACAATAATACAACGTAAGTTTGAATGACTTGGTGAGGTAATTTAGCCATAGCAACAAAGTGACAATTTCATAAATAGTAGAGGTAAGTAAAAATATAAATATTTTCAGAAATTGTGAGAGAATGTTTTATTCAAAATCTAAAGGTGATTCATCCTATCACCATTCCATACCAGTGATGAGACTTCACAAAATTCATTATCTCTTGCTGAGGTTTCAAAACATTAATATTGAGCTGAGAACTTGAATAGCAGATACAGTTAAGGAACAAAAGACTGAATTAAATAACACTAAAATGAAATCCATAATACCTTTACAAAACATACTGTTAATAGTTCTCCTACCTTGTCTCTTCACTTTCAAAAAACAACATAGAAATCCTTATCCTTCCAACTTGAGTGATCGGCTCAGATATTCATAAACAGATGGCATAGCCAGCTATATGCCTTATCTCGTTTGTAGATAATTACGTCCAACCGACTAAGAGACAAGATAATCAGAATAGGGTATCAGTCGGAGACCAGCCACTATCGGCCCGTACCACCCTGTAGTCTTTTGGTACCGATCCTAAGGCCCACCCCCAAGGGTATCAATAATCAGTTTAGTATTAATAACCAATAACCAATGCTCACCCGCATTTCACAGCACAAATCAAGTCGCCATATTATCATAAAATTGACTCAGCACCAAGTTGGTTTCCAAGAAAACATGGCACTAAACATATATATTTTGAAATTATTTTCAATTTCCTCAACACACTCGCCAATTTAAGATAAAACGATGTCAATCAAAGACAACATAAGTGCTTAATATGGAAGGGTGACGTGGAGCACTATTTTTAACACAGAGATCGAAAGAAAGCGAATGGACAGGATATAGTAACAAGTATCTAAATTCTTTCCCTAGCAAATAATCTCATACTACTAAGTATAAACTCACATGATAAATGTAGAGGAATTCCTACTCGTGGTCACACAAGTCATGGCTTCCTAGTCAACCCAAGAACTGTCATAAAATAATATTAAGTTGTTATTTTATCAATCATCTTATCTTCAACTATAAATGTAATGAGCATCTTTATCAATTTAAAGGTGTTCTGACAAAATTATGATAATTCTTAGATGTTTAAATAACTCATGACCTTGCTTTCCACTTGATGTAAAGTTCAAAGTAGATAATCTTAACCTAATACTGATTGTGATTTCTAAATCATAAGTCTTAACACATTTAAACAGTCTCTATCATATTTCTTAACTCGACAGGTTGGCAAGCTGGTTGCTAAAAGCTTACGGAAGGTCTCAACATAATCTGCTAATTTATTTTCATCCTAACATTTATATAGCTTAGAACTTTGATTTGGATATAAACCTACTCAGTTTATAACATGTCCTGTTATTAGGTCCATGGATATAAATATAAATATATCCTTCTCAACTTAGCTCAACACTTATAAAATTAAATCATAGGCTTAAGTCAAACTATAATTTAATAATCTTGACTTGCTAAAATTAATCCATAAGTTAGACCAAACTATAGTTTAGTGGTCTTGGTTCATGTCATAACTAAACTTCGATCTGAAAATTCAATTACATTTAATAAATTAATCAAATTAAAATTTTATTATTGAAAATTATCCAAATTAGATCGAATCAAAATTTAGTTATTGATCGTGAATAGCCCAGATAAGTCCAAAATTGAACTCTGAGCAAACTACCCAAAGACCGCCACCACGTGCTGCCGCCAGAAACTAAACCAGTACCACCACCAAATGCACCTTATCACGACGAGTAAAACCCCTCAAATAATTACCAATTTTGACCACCGTAAGCCAGTTAATTGGCTGGTTGAAGCAACAACAAACCCTGCTTGCCACCATGCACCACCACCTCCAATTCCTCTACCACCACTGGTTAAAATTCAAAATTGACATCACCAAAAGCTTACCCACGCAATTTCGACCAAGACTCATACCAACCCACTTGAACCTGTCACCAGAAAGCCTAGAACCACCACACCAGCCACCCATCGTCGTCGGCCTTCTTGTTCTAATCGATTCACCAGTTGTTTTTGGTCAAGGTTGGTATGGTTGTGCTCCTCTCAGCTAGAGGAAGCCAACCATGGTTTTAGTTTCAAGTTTCATGGCCACTTTCTAACGATTCGCCCACAAAAAGCTCTCGGGACATTTTTGAGAATTTGAGAAAATTTTGTCCTCAATCTTATATATATAAACATATTTTCAACCCTTTCAATTTAGCCCCAAATTTTCTGACCATCCCACTTTTCACCCCAAAACTTTTAATCGCCTCACAATTTGATCCCTAGCTTTCTATTAAGTCCTCCAACTTTCAACTCTTACACATAAGCCCCTAACATTTCTATTTTTAGGCAATTGGGTCCAAATTTAATTATTTTAAAGTCCTCTAACTTTTAACTTCTCCACATTAACCCCCTAAATTTCATAGTTTGGCACAATCAAGTTCTTCTTTTATTTGCAATCTAAACCCTCGATTATAAATATTTTAATTCTAAGCGAGAATTAAATCATTCCAAAATTTATCAAGCTAAATTTATCAATTTCACATTTTGTAATATTTTATAATTTTAAAATTTGAGGTGTTACAGTTTATATTTTGGGCAAGACAATTTTTATTGTAATAGTCAAATAATATTTTTTTTGTTGGATTTTTAAGGTGAAAATAAAATTAAATAATATTTTTTATTATAAAAATAACAATAAAATATCTAACATGTATATGTGATGATCAAATATGATTTTTTTAATTGTAAAAAAATGATAAAATATGTATGTATATGAGTTTTTGGTAATAAGCCGATTAATATGAAGGAATATTTTAGGGATTGATATTTAATGTGTTGGCAAAAAATCAATCCACATCTTTTATTACATTCTGCCAAAATGAATTTGTTTTGGCAGAACGCAACTAAACTAGCCTATGTTTTATCGCTATATTTCTTTACATTGTTTTCATTTTTCTTTTGATTTTTACATGAACAAAATCAAAATGCAATTAATCTAGTATTATAAAAATTTAAAAAATAAATTAGAAATAATATTTATGATAATAACATCACATATTTTAATATAATAATATTAAATAATTATATTTGATTTATTTTGAATCTACTATTTTCTTTATACTCATTATTCAAAATATGTTAATCTAAATATTATTATTTGATGTTGGAAGACAAGCGAACAAGGGTCCTTTTCAAAAGTTAACAAAGTTTGGAGCTCCTTTTCTCTAACACTCGGTGCAGAGAGTTCTCAATTCTCGAATTTTTACAAATAATTTTTTATGGCCCATTTGACTTTTTGGCTTGGTATTTATAGTGTTTTTTCTTAGTAGACTTTGACCCACTAAATTTGAGATGCCCTTCTTGGTAGGCTTAATCAATTAAGCTCTCTGACTTTTTTACTCATTTATCGTTTAATTGATTGGGCCTTTTTAGTCCATTTTGACTTTTGTACTCTTTAGGGGACTTAATTCACCACACATATGCCCTTTATTTTCAATTTGAAAAGTTATTTTTATGTTAAAAATATATAATACTTTATCTTATCTTAAAAAAAATATTATAACAAGGTAATTAATTAAATAATTTTTATCAATCGTATTTTGTGCAGGATTACCTAACTTTTCTTTAAGTTGAGGTTCATCAAGTGTCAAAGTTTGATAAGTTCTTTAGGGACATCTTGTTGGTTGTACTATATTTGTCTAAGTATTTAGCAAAACTCTGCCAAATTTGACATAAGAGAGAGAATGCTTTTACAAGAAGAAATGAGATGAGTTTCCTAAGGTAACTTTTCCTATACTTCATATTTTCTAATTTTTATATCTTTTACTTTATTTCATTCTTTGTAAATTTTTACCCAATTCCCTAGAGCCCATAAAATTTTTTAGAATCTTATCAAATCGAGTCATGTCAATAAGTTGAGAGTGGGGGAATTCAAGGAGTAGGCTTGAATTTGAATTAAAATTCCAAATGAATTACTATCTAGGCACTTGCGAGACACTCACATGAACGATGTTGATGTTCACCAGACAACCTTAGCAACCACACATGGTGCATCACCAACGCAGGCATGCATCGTCTTAGTAGTCACAAACTATTAAAACTTGTATAAGTTCATGGGTTCATCTTCCTCACCGTGACTCCACATATTTTGAGTTTGTGAGCCCTCCTTCAGGTGCTTCTTTTGATATAGTGTTAGTTCATGAAATTGAATCTTCAAACTTGAAAGATCACCTTTTGGTTCATGAATCACTTTTTATATTAGAGTCTAGTTCTAAGTCGAGTTGGAGAGGTTTTCCAACAAGGGGTTCAAGGATGCTTCTATCATTCATTGTAGTTTGTAAAGTCACATAAAGTTCTTGTTCGCTTTTAGCTTAAGGAGTTAGAAATTCTGAGACATAAGATCTGTATTTCTGATAAGTTCAGGCTTCTTCTTTTTTCATCAAATGATAACATAGTGTTGCCTTCTAAACGGTACTTCACCATGTTCGCAATTATTTCAATAGTGGGTTCTCTCTGCCACTAGATGCTTTGCTTTGTTGTTAAACATAATGGGTTAGTTTGTTCCCAACTTCTTTGCATATTTTGTAAGGACTCAATAGCACTTGATGGATTTGAATTTTCCAGTCTATCCAGGTAGTTTTTATTCTTTATTTAAGGTGTGCAAAGTGTGTAACGAATCTTTCTTTTACATCTTCCCCAAACCAATAGTAGGTTTTTGAGTGGTTTGCCTTTTTCATGAGGGTCTTGGAAAGAGATATTTTTCTCTCAAGCGAGATAAGATTGCAACCAATGCTAGAATACTGAGGAGGCTAGTTTATTTGAGTCCTCTTTTGATGTGACTTATATGTTTTCTATAGGTATTTTCTTTATTTTCTTTTTCATTGACTACCTAAGCATGTGCTTTTTTTATTGCATTTTCACATTCTTCTTAACACTTATGCTTGTTTTTGCTTTCTTTATTCTTCAGTGGGTAAAAAGATCGACTTAGTGAAGATCTATCCTAGGAGGGTGGACGGGGCTTGCATGAAAGGCATGCATTGAAACTACACTGTGGGAAGGAGTTGCTAGCTAAGCAGCGTTAATGCCCCTTCATTGATGGTCAAGTGAGGTACATACTTAGCCATCTTTAGCAACACGCTAAGTTGGTGTAGGCGATAGGTTTAACATGGTGATTTCTCGGCAGTTGGAAAGCATGCGCGAGGGTCAGCTGCAAGAGGTACTTTTGATAGCCTTCCTTTCCTTTTCATGCTCATAAGGGCAAAACATTATATTATTATGGCTTACATTGGAGTTGCTATGTTAACTCACACAGGGATCTGGTTGCGACCATTTGACTATATGCAAGGCAGAGTGTGTGCACATGATCAAAGAGACACTACCAAAAAATTCACCATTTCTAATGGAATTTTTTGATGACTTCCAATGAATTTCTGACAAATTTTTGACAAATCTCGAATTGAATTTTTCTTGCTGAAAAAACTCTCTTCGCAAATCAATTTCTAACTAATTTTCCATATGGTGCCAACCTATTAGAAACTTTCCAACAAATTTTCATCAAATTTATGATGGAATTTTGATAGTAGCAAATTATCAAAATTTTGTTGTGTTTCCAATGATTAGATCCATCGAATGGTTTTCTAATGCTTTTCCATATCATTTTCAATGGAATTTTTAATATTTTTCTTTTATTTTTTACTTGTGCTGATAGAATGTAGATAGATAATTATCATAATTATTTTTTTATTTATAATAATTTCTGTTAGAAAGCCCTCAAAATTCCATCAAAAATGCATTATTTTTTTAAAAATATTTTTGATAAATTTTATTTCATTACACATGTAACCTATTGATATGTGTATATAAAATAACATACAATTATAATATAAGAAAATTAGAAATAACTGGAGCAAAAATTTTAAATAAAATGTAATTTTATAAATATAAGTTTTAAAAGTTATAATTCATAATTACAAAAGCAAAAAAAATGTACTATCTAATGGTTGGTAGCAACATCATCACTGAAGTCTAAATAGTCATCTTACTCGGTGCTATGTTGCTGCTAGTCATCATCACTCTATTGGCAAAAGTTGTTGGTGGTAAGTTGAAATGGGCGAGGATGGGTGCCAAACATCAAGACGTGATAAAGCATCCCTCTACATGAACAGTTGGGAGATCAAATTCTACATCACGTCTAATTGCTCTAAGAACATGATCCGCATACATCGATACTAGCTTGCAAATAAGTCTCCAAGCGTACCTCCAAGTGGGATGTAACTGATATACTAGGCTCCTCCTAAGGTACGCTAGTGTATGAGGGCGATTGCTAGTAGTCAACCTATAAACCCATATTTTTTTGTTAGGGCCACCTACAACCTGAGTCTACAACTCAACATGAGACTGTTGTGTCTCTACCATATTCCCAACACCCTGTGGCTAAAACTTGGGCTACGATGCTTGCTAAAGGCTTTCTTGCATGGTATAAAAATAATTATATGAATGCAGTATAGTAATGTGGCTAAAACGATCTTATGTAATATGTTATATATAACAAACTTATAACAACTTTCCTTGTCCTCTCGTCCACCCAGCTCTTATTAGCCCGCCTTTGGTAGGTATGGGTAAAAACCTCGTCCACATCAGGGGCCTCTACAATTCTTGAGCCTATATAGAGAACAAAAATTGGTATAAGTGTTATATGCACATGATACCAAAGTATAGTGAATGTAAGGAAAAAAATGGCTTAGTCTCTCCTAAAATTGGTCTTTACTAAAAAAATAAAAACTAAACAACCAAAATATAAGATAATGAATAACAAATAGGCAGGGCAACAACCCTTTTGCATCAACCATGCCATGTAAAGATTATAAACATAAAATAAAGTAACAAACATTCTAAATATATAATAAATTTACTAAAGATTGGAAGTTAAGAAACTTACTAAACGCTTGGCATGTGTCCCAATGGATATACCCCCTCCGGTATGGAGAGATCCACTGATCTCAAAAGCCTGATTCTTGTTAGCTTGTGCATAATAAAAATCTTGGTACTGCAAGTGCCGGTGTAAGGTAGCCCAAGTGTCCTCACCAATCCACTCTGGCCTCTTGCCCATCTTTCAGGCATGGCCATATATGTCACTTAGTTAGTGACCACTTCTAGTGTCAAAGACGCTCTAAAGTTAGCCCTCGTAGCAACAGACCCAAGTGACATATCCCTATCAAATAAAAAGAAACCAGTTAGTGTACTTACAATACACAAACGTACTTAATTTGTAAAAGTAAATATATTAATAACATTTATATACCTTCCACTCCTTGAGCTTCAAATCTCGAAGAGTTTGGGGAATTTCCAACCAATTCCTATAGGACTCCTGGACATTGCTCTTAATCACCCTCATCAAGAATTTGATAGTATCTAGCGAGGGCATATACGTGCATAAATTCTTAACATTAATATATAATTATTAAAAGAAAATAAACAACTTTTATATAACAATTCAAACTCACTCGTATCGTCCCTTAGGATGTAAGTATACCCTATTGGCCCATATAGATAGGGATGTTGATCCCTCTTTATCACTTAATGTCTAGTTGATTGAAGAATCTATTGCTGGTGATGCTGCTCCAAATGCTCCTACGAAATGGTTGAGTGGAATAGCAGAGGATGGCTAAATGCCAGATGAGATAAGGGGGTGGAGTGAATATGGGTATAGGTGGATGGTGGTAGGGACAAGTAATGTTACTATGACAATGTGTGTGAAGGATAGTATGTGAATGACCTCATGGCAATAATAGAGGACAAGAGAGGTGTACTGTGACTTCTTATAGGAGGAAGACGTGAGGTAGGCATAAACTAATGACTAGCTGATGAGGTGGTGAGAGACTGGTCAGCTGGCAAGTATATTTGATGGGTTAGGAAATTCATCCCCTTACCTAGGCTAGAGCTTTGACTTTAGTTGAGACTGGTCAACTGGTAAGTATATTTGATGGGTTATGAAATTCATCCCCTTACCTAGGCTAGAGCTTTGACTTTAGTCGATGGCAGGGGACAAAAACCAGACTGGTCTATCATCTATAAAACGAAAACAAACATCACAGATGGACAATAATTAATATTATTACAAAAACCTAATATTTACATACATCAAATGCATAAGCTCAGTTAACAACTAGACTTGATAAGACATATTAGTTAAAATTGAAATTTTGACATATATATATATATATATTAATATGTATCATTCATTAATCAGATAAATTCTTCAATGTTTCTATCTACCTGAATTTATTGTTGTAATAAGAGGACAATTTAATGGTTCATTGATATTTTAATCATTGATTGGTTGTCATTTACAACAATAGATTCAAGCAGACAAAAAAAAATTGAAGACTTTATGTAATGAATGAATAAATGAATTTTGGAAAAAGAAAATTTGATGGAGCATGTAAGGCTATTAACCAATTATAGGAGTTGGAAACTTTTATAATGTTCCTTTTCTAATCAAATATTATTTGGTTCAAAAATTATGTAATTACTCTTTGCCAAAAATGCCACTACTATGGAAAATTATTCTACGATTACAAGTTGAAAAGTCACTTGAGCCGACCTCAAGTGAATTTTCAACTTGTGATCATAGAATAATGTTTCATAGTATTGCCATTAATCTTTAGGAATCATTACATTTATCTTTTTAGGGTTGATAGAATAGCATTGCAAAGGTGAGATGATGAAATTTTTATTCATGTTTCTAACTTTTCAAGATCTTTGAGATAAATGTGGTTGAATTTTTAATTAGATTTTTAATCATTTAAGTTTAAAATAATTTGTTAGATAACTATTTGGAATAAGATGAAATTTATTTCATAAACTACCATGGCTTTTTGGCATACTCTAAGTTGTCCTAGATGATTTTTTTGAATATTTAGCCACAATAATATTTCTTTATGATCTCAATATTAATTATTATTTCGTAAGCTACCTTGGCTATTTCGAAATATCAAAATTTATCCTAGATTCAATTCTAAACTAAAAGGACTCATTTGCTTTGAAGGATAATGCATGATAGATACATAATCCAAGTAGTTCGGCGGCCTCTTGGTTAGTATACTTAGAGCCCATGATTGATAACAAGACTTGGTATTTGTTATGATTAATCGTATTTTGCATCCCATGTTAGTAATCTGATTTGTAATCTTAAGATTAGAAGCCTATTAACTTGATTTTACATCCTTATTTCAATTTTATTAAAGCAAACAATTTATTGCCCTATATTGAGATGTATATATATATATATATATATTCTACTCGAAGTACCCTGGAGCCCATGATTGATTATAAGGCTCGATATTTGTTATGATTAATCCTATTTTGCATCCCATGTTAGTGTCTGGTTTGTAATCTTAAGATTAGAAGCCTATTAGCTTGATTTTGCATCCTTATTTCAATTTTATCAAAGCAAACAATTTATTGCCCTATATTGATATACATATTCTATACGAAATATCAATTCTAACATACTAAACTAACATATTAAACTAGATATCAACAATTTCTAAAAATTTTAAACTAAACATACTAACATTCCCAAACTAACCTATCAAACAAAAATATTTTATAATACTAAATCATACATAAACAAACTAACATATCAAATTAAAATATCAATTAAACTAACAATTAATCATACTTTAGAAAATAAACTAACACATCAAACTAATATACCAACAATTAATCATAATAACATTTCAAATTAACTAACATATCAAAGTATACACCAACAATTAATCATACTAAATTATGTAAATCATTTTAAAATAACATCCTCGCATGTCAAACTAACAAAATAAACAAAACTAAAAAAAAATAGGGAAAGAATAACTTACAATAATGACAAATGGGTAGGCAACGAGTGGTGGTGATGGGAATGATGAGACGGTAGTGGCAGACTATAGCGGTGATGGTGGTAGGTGCTCTGGCGTATGGAGGAGAAGAGGAAATGGGAAAAAGGAAGGGCACAAGTCAAATTTTGTTTAGTTTCCCAATGGATATTTCCAAAGGAAATTCCGTCAAAGAATAAATTCTTTGTTAAAAATCAAGAAATTGCACATTTCTGACAGATAATCTATCAAAAATATCCCTCTGCAAAAGTTTTTGAAGGTCTTCTAATGGAATTTCCATCAAATACTTTCATGCATTTTCATGCCAAACTGCCTCCAAATTTTCTAATGGTTTTCCATTGATTTACCATCAAATTTTTGAAGAACATATATTCTTTCCTAGTTTCCTTTGGAAATCCTTCCCTTGAAAATTTCATTGGAAAGCATTATGTTTTTGTAGTGAAAGTTAGAGATATTTTCTTCTCGAATGACTAAGCTTGCTATTAGGCACTCTACTTAGGTAAGTGTTCGTTTCACTACTTAGTCTATTATGCATGCATGTTTTTCTCATAATTATGTATATTTACTAATTTATCATGCCTTACATTTCTTTAGAGTGGAGAAAATCCTACAAGAAAAGCAAGTCATCTAGCAATATCTCAAGCACCTTCTCAACCGGGCATAATATATAATGGAGTAACAAGTTGATACTCAAAGGAAAGATGTTTAGTATCAAGTTGGGTTTTTTTTTAATTTGAAATCCAAGCCTTACACATAGTATACAGTTCGCAAAAGAAAACTATGCAAGCTTAGCCATAATTTTGCTTATCAATTTCCAATCGTTGCCAATGTGAGGGAAGTAGCTTATGAATTATAGGTACCTCATGGAGCCTGGATTCATTAGTGCTCCATATTTTAGTTCTAAATATAAGGGTTGGCAACAATGAAGGAGTAACAACATCTTTACCTGAGTTTGATGAAGAAGAAAAAACCATTCTCCAACCAGTAACAATACTTGCTAGAAGATTAGTTAAGTAGAAAAAATACTCCAGTAGCTCAAATCTTGGCATAATAGGTTGCATCTTCTAAAATCTGAAGGTACTTGGGAAGATTATGAAGCGATCACACAACAATTTCCAAAACTAAAGTCTTGAGAATGAGACATTTTGAAGGAGAGGATGATGTTAGCAACCAACCAAAAGTCATTCTTCAACAAGAAGAGTTGTAAGTCTTTTTTCTCTTTCAGAAAGGTGCGTGCTTAAAATGATGCTATTTTAGAGTTTGTTGAGATAAAAATATAATAAGCAATACAATGTTGTCCCACCTTATTCGTGCAATGTCATTTCATACAAAAAGGGAAAATTAGTTTAACTTCATTTGATTTAGCATTAATTAGGATTAGTTAAGTTTGTTTTGATTTAATTACATTTATTATGTCATTTAGCAAAGCTGAGGTGTTTTTTTTTTTTAAATGGGCTAGAATAAATAGAAGGCCTTGTCATCATTCTTCTAAATAGAATCCTACTTAGATTTCTCTCCTCTTCTTTGCTCTAATATTCCTTTGTTCTTTCCAACCTTTTTTCTCTTTCATTTCTTTTATAATTTTGCTCCTACACTAGCACATATATCACACAATCACTCAATTTTAGAGTTTTCTTCTTTGAATTTGACAATTTAGTAGCTAAACTCCTTAGATCATATCAAATCCTAAGCTGTATCATCTATTTCTTGTAAGAAGACAATATTGTTTACGCATGCTACTAAAAAGTAATCTACACCTTGAACTAAGTAGTAATGGAGTATTTGTAATGGTTCCTTTGACTTGTGTTTAGCTTTTTTCTTTTTAAAGTTAAAATAGATGAGTAAAAATTTATATAATTTTTTTTAACAAATTCCATAATTTGCAAAATCATACTCCCCTTTTTAATCTTGATTGTTCTTTAAAAACTTAATTTCACCCTTTATTTCATTAGTTTATGGTTTCATCATGTGATTATTTATTTTTTAAAGATATTTAATGTTTTCATGTAACTTGAAGCTCAATTTATATTTCTACCAAGTATTTTATTATTTTTTACAATTTATCTAATCAATTTCCAAATTTAACCCAAAAAAGCCACCTAACTGAGTATCAATTTAGAAGCTCTTTCAATATGATAGCATTGTAAAAAAATAAAATAAAAAAAAAAAAAAATAATAATAATAATAATAATTTAGACAATTTTGTCCGCTATATTGATTTATTAAGTCAGAACATTTCCTTTAGTTTTTTTTTTATCAAAATTACATGAAAGAAAATCTAGTGTTGTTTCTATGGTTTAAAAACCCATATTGACATAGATCCTCAAGAAATTGTGTTTAAAACATTTGGTCTAATAACCAAAAGCCCCCTCTCTAAAATTTTGCTGATTTATAAAAAAAAAACCTAAAAAAAGTTTTGAAATTACAATTATCCCCTCATGCTAAGGGTCACATGTCAAAACTGAAGAAAGCTGTGAATTATCCATATTAGTCATGTCTTAAAAGAAGAAATAAAATGGCTAAAATAATTATTCAGGAAATGTCCATTTGGCCTAATCAACTTTGGTACTAACCCCAAAAACAAACAAACAAACATTGTTCTCTCCAAATAGACTCCTTCGCTCTATTAACCCAATAGATAGACATGGCACTCTCAAACTTCTCTATACAAAAAGCTCCATTTTGTGAAAAAGAAAGCTTTTCATAATTCTATGATTTTGTGTAATGACTTGAGGAAGAGGAAAGGCTACCATCCTTGGCTTCTTCTCATTGGCTAGTGCAGAAGAGATTGGTTTCTTTATCAAGGTTTTGAAACTGAGGTTTGATTTAGTCAAAATATAATATTTTTACCATAATAATATGTGTATTTTGCTTTGATCTACATTAAACTACTTTAATTTTTCTTGGTCTTTCAAAATATAATTTTTTTTTGTTGGTTGGCATAATGAAATTTAGCTTTTAAAAAATAATACTGTTAAATGAAAAAATTATGAAAATACCGTGGTCCTAGGGTGGTCACAATTTTTATAAAAGTTGCGTTTATCAAGTGTAACTTCCAAAGTTTGTTTTTCAACATCTAATAGGAGCAATAGAGCATTGGAAGTTGTGGTCTACAACTTCCAACTTTATTTTCTTGTTAGATTGCAACTTCTAAACTAACTATTCCTTTCCCCCTACCCCTTTCATGGGTTGTGTTGCTCCGCCCCTCCCCATCATAGATTATGTTGCTTGTGCATACAATTGTAAAGCCAGCAAATTACAGCTTTTATAATTGTAAAATTACAACTTCACGTGAAGGTTGCAATTTTTGCAACCTTCACAAGTGAATTGTAAAAACCAACCTTTACAACACCTTTACATAAGAGAGAGTAGAGAGAAGGCAAGAAAGAGAGGAAAAAGGGAGAGGAAAGAAGGAGAGAAGAAAAAAGAGGCAGAAAAATTTAATTGTAGAAACTGTTTGATTATTTCAACTGGAGAAATTTTATTAAGGTAATAATTAAAATTTTGTACTTTAATAAATATATATTTCTTTTTTTTTTATGCTTGCAGTTGTGTCGAACGTGAAATTGGATGGAGTTAAACAACCTAATTCAATATTATTTTCTACAAATATTTATGTTAGTTTATTGTTTTCATGCATTGGTTTTTTTCTTGTTCTATTAGTATTTTTGTTCACTCATGTGTATAGTATTAATTTATTGTTATAAGATCCGTATATTTCATTTCAAATTGTATTATCAATAATAAAATATTTAATTAGTTTCAATAAAATTATTTCAAAATAAGAAATATTGTAATAGTTAAAAGTATTTAATATATTAATTAGTTTAAAATAATTAAATTAATTAATTAGAGGAGTTATTAGTTAGTTTATTAATTTTTAAATAAAATATTATTTAAAAAATTCTTCCAGAATAAATGTTAGTTTAATAGTAATAAAAATGCATAAAAAATGTATTAAAATATATATGACTCGTATTAGAATTGAAATTCTAATTTGTATTGTAATTAGTATAGTGGAATTTATTAATTATTGAAGGCATACTCTAGGAACTTGCCTTCAATTTATTAATTATTGCACGTGCGCCTTCAATAATTAATAAACTAAAGGTGCACTCTTAATTCATGATGATTGAAGTTGCACTCGCACTCACCGAGTGCGCCTTTTCTACACAATTTTCAAATTCTAATTTGTGTAAATTAGGGTTGATGTAAAAATTAAAAATAATTATATATTACTTATTTAACTATTTTAGAATATCTAAAATAATAAAAAAGCAAATTCTTATTTTATTATATATAGTCATTATTATATTTTTGTCTTGTAATTAAATTTTATATTCATGATTTGTTTATCTTTTGCATTGTATAACTTTTGAACAATGTGAATCTTAATATTTTATTAACTTCTATGATAGTTATTAATTATATTTGTCCTATATGTAGTATCATTAGAGTATCTCAGATGTACCTAATCATATTATTTTATTTTTCCTACAAATATTTCAAGATGGATATCATAGATTTATATGGTCTATGCGATCCCAGCGTCTTATACATGCAAGATGGCCATCAATTAGAGGGTGTATTAGTTGGAAATATAGATGATACTCTAGTTGTGAGATGAGGAGATAGAAGATTTTGTAGAACTGTAGGATGTCAAGCTCTACACCCTTGTGTATTATCTTTATTTAATGAGATAGGTTTCTATGGTGTATATAGTTGTAGATATATTGAGATTGATGTTCATATAATTACATTTCTAGATGAAATGTGGCACTTGTAGACTCACACATTTTATTTACATGTGGGAGAGGCTATTGTTACACTACAGGAGAAAACAGTTATTTGGGCTCTACCGATAAACGATATTGCTGTTGCAAGAAACAACCATGTTCATACCGTGGCACAGTAGTAGGATTATGGTCATTGTTATCTCAAGTTTATCCTAGAGGAGTGAGCCTTTAGTGGAACATGACTTCATCTTGCTGCTCTTACGGACCACAATATAGTTTTGGAAGTTCAACAATATGCATGTGTATGTGCTTTGATACTTCTTGGAGGTCTTATGTGCCTAAACTCATCAGGTTTTGCAGTATCACTAGTATACTTACAACATATGGAGAAAATATATGAAGTTTGTAATTTTAGTTTGGGTACTGTAGTTTCATCATTCATATACTGTGAATTTTGTATTGTATCACGTAGAGGAAAATCAAATATTAGTGGAGCGATGCAGCTATTACAAGTGAAGTAGTATTGTTTATAATTATATAAATTCTTAAAATTAAGTATGACTCTTGAAAAATTGTTAATTACAGATTTGGGCATGATCTCGCATTACAACGTTGATGCCTGTAAGATTAACTTCTCGTGTTGGTGACGATAAAACACCAGTAGTAGTTGATAGACTTCTGATTCCTCCATACGATGCTCGGTAAGATAATATATGTTATAATTTATTAATATTTCTCATACAATTGATTTATGCATATATGAATAATATGACTTTTATTAATATCACTTGGATGGATTTGTTGGTAGTGGCATCATAATTTTTTCATGCAAACAGCAAGCCACTCTGTACGAATCAAAAGAGATATGCTTGATAGAATATTGGCAAGCGAGGTCAAAAACTTTTATAATATAATAGTTTTCATATCACATATTCTAATATGTTGTTTTTCTACATAAACATAGCTTAATTCTTTCATATGCAGTTTATATGTCAACCATATAACCCGATCAAAGATATTCAAACCTTGCTAGTCAAGTGTGCCCCAAGACTTTGGACATCAATGTGTCCATTAATCAACTTTGCTATAATTAAGACACATCATCCACAACAATTCCTACAACAATTTGGGATGCAGCAACATATTCCTTCACCATCGATTGAGAGAGGTTTAACATTGCATAATATATTGTATAGAAGTCATCTTGGGCAAGATTGGTCCATTTATCATATGAATTATATTTCTCAATGGGTTAACATAGAGCAACTGTTGTGCATAGGTCTCATGTTGCCGGAACAACCATTATGGGTGATAGATTCATGTAATTGTATGATCAAATCACACGTCGAATCATAGGACCATCATACAAGAACATACAAATAGGGTACCATCTAGAGAAGCCACATGCTTGGCAAGATGTGGTATGTATATAAGCATACAATACATCTTTCAATGTATTAAATGATATTTTACATTATGTTGTCTATTTATTTTTTTCAAGTAGATTAAATACACAATTTGATAATTAGTTGCAATTATGTTGCTGAGGATGTCAAGGTTGTCTCATTTATTCAAATGAGGGATCATCATAGATCAATTGCTAAGAATGTTCATTAGTTGGTATCTAGACAACGCTTTCCAGTCCAAGTCCCTCAACAACAACCACATCCTCCACAATAAAAAGTTAGTGGTACTAGACACACAAGGAGGAAGAGACATATCATTATATCTAGTAGCATGATTAATGATGATAGCATTCATAGGATCACAAGCAATGCTTCATTAGCTCAAGTGACTCATTCTTTTAGGTGAAGTAGTGATAGTGATGTGACAAGCCCATTTTATAGGCATTTTGACTTGTATGCCAATTTTTATGTACCTAACTACAAGGGTCAGATGAACTAACACCTATACCACCATATATATATATAGGCTTTCAATTAGTTAGTATCTAGATTAATGGATACTAATTTTAGTCTAGGATAGGGATTAGTGGAATATGATTATTTAGCACTAGCATGTAACTTATTTCATTTCTTGCTGATACCTTTCCCAAGTATTAAGGAGTATTATGATCATACTTTATCAGGCTTGACCAACGCATCAGCACAATATGGTTTTAATTTGAATGATGTTGGTATTATTCATGATTATTATCGTGAAGCTTGTCCAAGCCATCTCAATCACATGATGCTATATATGATGAAAAGGTGCAACGACCATAAAGGCAACAACAATGAGAATGTTATGGCACCGAAGACATTGTTAGGGCTATCTTTTACATGTGTATGTAAACTTTTTTTTAATTTGACATGTACATACACTTTTTAAAGATATTTTAATTACAAATGTATATTTGATAATTAAATGAAAAAATTAAATATATTAAATGCAAATCTTAAATCCTGAAAATTTAAACCCTAAGAAAAGGAAAAACAAAGAAACGTTCAAAATCTAAATGCACATAAATTAACACATCCAATAAAAATATCTACAAGAACAAAATTCTTAATGCTAAGGAAAGGAGAGAAAAATTGTACAAGAGATGTTGCAAGAATAAGGAAAAAAACAACAGAATGCTTATGCATCGTTGTAGGTATCACACGCTCCAACTAGTAGAAGAACTTGCTTTTGCACAGGGTCAAAGACTTGCACGTTGTGAAATTCACAATGTAGTTAACTACCCTAACTATAAGTTTGATTATCCCAAAGAAGAATAATATCTCGTATAACAATTTTATTGGTTCACAATAAGTAACAAAGAAAATACACTAAAATTACAAAAAATGTGCACAACAATAAGTAACAAAGAAGACATACAAAAATTACAAAGAAAGTGCATAAAAATCTCAAAAATCATAGAAATTGTGCTTACAAATTTCTAAATGCACAACAAAAAATGTAACAAAGCCAAGGATTCGATCTTTTAGGAGCTTGTTGTGCATTTTAGGCTGGGCTTCTTGAAGATAACGTGCTTATTATTTTGCTTGTGCTTGGGGCCAATAGATTTTATTTTGAATTCAAGTGGTATGGTCTCTACCTAAAATTCGTCACTCTTGAAAAAAAGGGTTTTGGACTGGCTTAAAGTTAGGATTGTCCCAATAATCTTTTGACCACAGTAGTTCAAATCTCCCTTTATACGTTGCAATGCAATGTTCTATCTTATAATATTCCTTCACAAGTGATGCACAGTTAACCCTAAATATTTGATATACTTGTATTACATGTGAGCAAGAAATTCCATATTTAGCCTATTTGTCACATGAGCACTCTCATGTCTAAAGCGCCACAATGTGAGTATGATTCTCACGTGATGTGTTGATTCTACTAATGACCAAAGCTTTTTGTTGAGCATAATCAACTTGTTGCACAAAGTGATTAACAGAGTGTTGTTGCAATTTTGTATAATCGTTAAAAATATAATCAACCCATAATTGATCATTTTACCTTGTCCTATAAGCATTAGTGATCTGATAAAGAAAATAGTTCATGCAACGATCAAATGTTGTCTAAACAATACCTATAACTGGTAATCAATGAGCGCATTTTAACACCCCATTTATACAATTGAACATGTTTATGGTCAAAATGTGACAACGCTATCCTCCATCATGAGATAATATCCATTGACTCTTGTTTATTTTCTACAAGTAAGAGTAAGCGCGCACATTAATATTCTTTATATCCTTTATCTTTTTTTCAAATTTTTAGATTTGAATTGCAACACTAGCTTCCCAACACACGTTCTTCAATTGAACATTCTTGAAATGTTTATTGAAGTTTAAACACACATGCTTCGAACAAATCAATGTACTCCATGAGAGGGAGTGAATCAGGTATGCTCTCTATAATAGTCAAAATACCACGACGACAATTAAAAAGTAAACAATGGCCATCGGCTCTTCTGATAATGAATTTTGCTAACATCCGAAGGAACCATCTTTAACTTATCAAAGTTTCCTCATCTACTATGGTGAAAGCTATAGGTATAACATTCTAATTTGCATCCATGGCTATTGTAACAAGCATTTTATATTCCCTTTTATTTATAGATGAGTTCCATCTACACTGATAAGTTTGTGGCAATGTTGGAACACTTTTATACATGGTCGAAATGCCCAAAAGATATATTTCAACATCTTTTACCCTAGTATGTCTTTTTTAAGATGATCCCATTTAACAATTGTTCCTGGATTCTACTTTTGGAGAACTCCAAATATTCAGGTAATTTTCATACCAAGATCTCCGAAGTTCCATAAAATTTCTCCATCACACATTTCATGCTATTCTATGTCTTAGCAGAAGAGATTTCATAACCGTACTTATTTTTGATCATTTGCACACTTGTTATCTCGTAGCCTAGATTAACTTGAACAATATCTAATAGGTCCCCAAGTAATCATATTTCTACTTAAATTTTGATAATTCATTAAAACTCCATCCATAAGGCATGTGTGAGGCCCTATGTACCTAGTAATTCTCAATAGTCTCTTTTTCTCTTTAAATATTTCCCTTATAATCTATGAACAAGAAGTTTGTTTTTTGTTATGTGAACTCAAGAACACGATATTTTTGTCTCGCTACTTATACATAATAATCTTTCACAAAAATAATAAGATGCACCTTACTCTTGAATTCCATTTGCATGTGGAGCACTCATTTACTTGAGTTATAAAACTCAGTCCAGTCATGGCTTGGAATATCAATAGAATATACCTGTATAAATATATCATTATCATCTATTGCAAAGAAGAATAAATAAACATGATAGCAGCTTGGTTGCATAGTTATAGATGTCATTATCCTCATCTTATGTCGTTGTTGTTGGGAAGATGTTCCCTCACCATGTAAAGGTAGTAGCTCTTCCATTTTATCAACATCTATATCTCATTATCATCACTACCATTAAAATCATCACTATCATTTTTAGTTGGTTTTGAATCACTCAACTTTTTATCACAAAAATTGTCTACTTGTAGCTTAGGTTCACCATCATGAATGATTTAAGTTGGGTAATCTTGCTCTCCTTTGAAAACTTAATGAGAGGGATAAGGGTCTTCACCAAAATCATGGATCCCAACATTTGCAAACCCTTGTGTAACCATAGGAACATTTATTTTCGATTGAGTTGGATATTGTTAATCCCATCCAAAATCTTAGTAAGAGGTAGAATGACCTTCGGGTTGTATCAAAAACCCCATATAAGACCCCCCTCTAAAATATTCTAGATACTAGTATGGCATATTCTTTTGTCTCAATATATAAGTCCACACCATCAAGTTGGGACTGTGTGTGGCTATGGACCAAACAACATAGATACACCATTATCATTTTGTATTTCCACAAGTATGGATATCCCATACCATTTATTCAAATAGAATATTTTTTGAATTTTTAGTTGATAGTTGTTGCCGTCAATGGCTATTGCTCCATATATTTCGTAACACAAATTAAAATATATTATTTCAGAAGATACTCTAATGATGCTACATGCAGAATGATCATGATTCACTAAATGAGAATCTCTAATTATTTTTCTACCAAAGTGTATTAAAACAATAATGGTACTTGAACTCGACATACCTTCAACAAATGCACACATAATTTATATTAATTAGTCTAATTAAAAACTATTATAAAATTTATTAAAATATTAAAATTCATATTGTTTAATATTTCTACAATATAAAAATTGATTAATACTATACATAATAGTGAACAAAAATATTATTAGAAAAGAGAATAAAAAAAGTCAATGCATAAAAGTCATTCACTATTGGATAAATATTTCTTGTTTTGGTTTTGGGAGAGAAAGAATATTTTAATTGATAGACATTTGCAAGCCATCATCACAACAAATTGCTCTTCGTATAACAAATTTTTTTGCAATGATGATAAAATTTATTTTAAATTCATGATTTATTATAAGTAAATTGAGATTTTGTTAATAACATACTTATCTTGGATAATCAAAGAAAATTTTTGTTACATTTAATAAAATATTACATATTTTCCATCATTTAAAAAGACATATTTGTGACAAAATCTTTAATTCTTGTAACATTTGAAATTTAGCTACCAATGAATGATATTGTAACAAAGTATTTAGTTAATAAAATTAAATTAAGTTCCATGCAAAAATGGGTTCCTTCATAAATTTTCTGTAGGGGATAGCATGACAATTGTTTGTTATTAATTGTAAATAATTGTTAAATTAATTTATTACTCATAATTTGTTTCCCTCTAAATCATAATTTCCTCCTAAAATTACTGTGGATTTATTCCCTCTAAAAATGAATTGGACTTCACAAAAAAGGTGATTTTTTAAATTGGGCTTCATTTTAAAAATTTGTTTCACATTAAGGCTTGCCATTATGTAAAGAACTATTTGTGAATTGGGCTTCACCAACTTGTTTCATAATTGGGGTTGAGCAAGCTATTAGTGAATTAAATGGAGGATTGGCTTTTTCTTTTTTAAGATTTCGATTTGAGAACATTTTTGTTGAATTGATTTGTGAGTTAGGCTTTCATCTAAAAATTGGGCTTGATTCAAATTTTTTGTGAATTAAATGGTATATTGGGCTTCGCCAAATATTTAATGAATTCATTGGTGAATTTGGCCTCTTATAAATAATTGGGTTTCACCAACATATTTATCAAAATTGGGATTCACCAAAATTTAAGGTTTTTTTTTTATTTTGTTTTAAAGAAATGAGCTTCCTCATAATATAAAAGTTTCATTTGTTGGGCTAGACCATAACTTGCTTTATAATTGGACTTGCCCACTTTACTGAATTAATTGGTGAACTGACCTCTCAATATAGATTTTGACTTGAACAAATTTTTAGTAAATTAATTAGTGGATTGTACTTCCATTTAAGAGTTATGTTTGACTATTAGATTTGCGTTAACAAAATTTTTAATGAATTAATTATTTAATTGGGCTCTCTTTTAATAATTGGGCTTGACCAAACATTTTGTTACTCAAGTGGCACATTGGGCTTTCTAGTTTGAATTAGGTTTGACTAAATCTTTAACTTTTAAGACTTGGGTTGGACCAAATCTTAAGTGAGTTAAAAGTTGGGCTTAACCAACTTATTTTATAATTAGACTTGATCAACCTTGTAGTGTGTGAATTTTTTAGTGGTTTTTATTTTCAGAACTGGGTTTCAATAAATTTTTTGATTAATTAATTAGTGAGTTGGGCTTTCTTTTAAACACTGAACAAATTTTTATCTAATTAATTAATTATTTAAGTGGGCTCTCTTTTAATAATTGGTTGATTGAGCTTTCTTTAATAATTTATTGCAGCATCAAATTATTTACTTTATTTCTCAAAAGTTTGTGTGTAATATGAAATGAAATAGAAAATCTAATAAGAAATATTAGATTGATTAATCAAGTTAAAGTTGGAGGCAAAGGAATTAGGCGTCTTCCAACATGGAGTGTACATAAATTTGTCACAATTATGTAGCTCCACCTGAAGTTAGTTTTTGCTAAAAGTTTCACATATTTTTTTCCACTTAATAGTTTTTGCTATTGGATGAACTAAATTAATTTAGATTATAAGCAAAATCTAGTACACTTTTAGGCTATCAAGTATTTAATAACAAGTTCCAAAAGTATTAGTTATTATAGTGAAGTTGTGCACCATTAAGCATATATCTAGTATATTATTTTATTCTGACTAATTAACTGCTTGATAGATTAACTGAGTGCTTGATTGATTGAGTGATTGATAGACTAACTGACTAACTGGAACAAGGAGAGATTCCTATATGCTTAACTTGTTATTACCTGTATTCTGAAATGTATCTGTCAACTTGTGAAATTCCAACCCGTTGAGTTGATTCTTCTTTGATAGGTCCCTATTATTTATGAATACTATTATCCCTCAGTAAGTCTTTTAGACCTACTCCTTCATTTTATCTTAATTTTCTCATACAGGACTGAGTGATAAGCTTGGACTCTAGGTTGGATTGGTGAATATAATTTTGATTTCTTTCAAACAGGTAAAGATGGTGAACAAGGTCCTTAGGCTTGAATATATTTTAGAATGTAGTAAACTTTTGGCTGTGTATATAGGCTTCCATGAATGTTAAGTTAGTTTTGGGATGTTGTGAAAGGTCATGGATGATCATGAAGGCCTAACTTGTCAATACTTTGCTAATGTTGTATATTTGGATATTCTGCCCAAAGTGTGTTAAGTTATAGTACTGTGCATTTCTTGAAGGATTTGAAGAGAAATTTTATGGGCCTATTGTTTTTACTGGCAAAATGTTAAGATTGAATTGGTAGCGCCTCAACTTAGGTGCCGTCTTGAGTGGGCCTACTACAATTCCTCTTCTTGGGTTTGAAGGTAAGATCTATGTAAGTCTTATATTAAATCTCTTATTCCACTTTGTTCCTTAGTTTGATTCAAATGTTGCTTTGTTTAGCCATAGTTTTATAGACAAATGAAATTTTTGCAGTAATGATGCTATGAATCCATTGCGGTAGATTACCTTTTAGCAATCAACAGTATTGCTGTCAACCTACATCTCCCATCTGCTACTACATTTGGCGGGTGCAATTTTCTTTTACTAAAATGGTGGTTTGTTTCCAATTGCACCACTCCTATTTAGCTAATTGGATATTCATATCTCGTTCATCATGTTAGTGCAATATTCATGATCATTTTTTGAATTTGTTATGGTTATATGTTGTGTTGAAATTATACATGATTGTGGTCTTTATTTGAATCCCGACCTATGTTGCAAATTAAAGAAAAATTTCTCCAAAAACATAAACTTGTTCTTGTGATAATTGGATTTTTGCAAATGAATCATTATATTAAACTTTGGTATAGGTTGAATGATGTGCAGTTAACAATTATTGTGAATTGATGCATTTGGTAAGGTATAATGCAAATGAAGTCATCATTGCAATGTCCTTACGGTGCAGGGTCAATGGTGGTATGTCAATGTCACATGCTCAAAATCCTAGTAGGTGGCCCTACAAGTGTCTTAAAGAAACTAATCATGATGGCCACTTCATATAGTGGGATGTATACAAGGAATCTTTTGGTAGAAATTGTATGCTAGTGATGGATCCATTAGGCCATATTCATGGACTTTCAATCCAGGTGGACATGTTCATTCTCCTTCAACTAGTAAAGACACAACGTCCCATGAAAGTTTCAATACTGATCATATAGATAAAAGTGCAAGTTCCCTCACAGGTCCTTCAATGCAAACTCATCTTAATACATGGTATGAGCTATTGAATGCCTCCCCTTCTCTACAATGAAAAGTACAATTCTCTTTAGCAGATGTGTTGATTGTGGTTGTGTTATGGTCGTTGCTTTTATGGGGCTATGGATAAGGAAGTTGGTATTATAGTGACATTCATTTATACGTAGTTAATCAATTATAAATTATGTGTGATGTGAGAAGTTACCTAAACATTGAAGTAGTAAAATAATTAGTTGACTTTTGCAATTTGTTTCCCTCAATGTCCTGTGAAGTATCCTTTTATGATTTCCTTAGATAATCTAAGTGAATTTAGCTTGTTGCTTTTGTACGACTTACATAAAATTACAGTACTAGTTTGATCTCATTCCATGGCCTTGTGATTGATTTAGGTAACCTATGATTTGCGCTTAATATTCCCTTTGAAACTTTTATTTTGCTTATTGTGAGGATATTAATCCAAAATGTTGATTAACTTGTGCATGTTATCTCTCTTATTTATCCAAGCAAGAAATTGTTTGTGAATTGTTATCAATGTTTTATTTCACATCTCCAGCCATAGTAGAATCTATGTATCTAACTCACAACAAAATACTAGGTACATGCTAGGAACTTAGATAAAATCTTCCAATAAACATTACTAAATTGAGTTATTGTGGCCCAATAAAATATATTTATATATATGTATATATGACTGCCCCATTTTTTCTGAATTGAGTGATGTATTCACCAAAAAATCCAAATTATGTTTGGAGTATTAATGCATGGCCCACTCTAGTCCATTTTCCAACATGGTTGATCAAACATATGGTTATTCCCATTTTTCCCAAGGTTAATATTGGATGGTTGGCCCACCACTTATTTGACTAAACTATGTGCTTATCCAAATTATGTTGCTTTTCTTTTATAACATAAGCAAATTTGAATAACTAGACAAATGGACAATGAAAACAAATGTGTAGCATGTAGAAGTAATCTAATGGTTGATAATGATTACATGGTCTACCATTTTTAATCTGCCCCTTGCTCAGTGATTCCAAAAGGCCAAGATTCATCTGCCAAGCCAGCCTTTCAATCTATAATCTTAACAAAATGTTTTGTTAATTTGTATGCTTGAGTACCTTCTTGTTCATAAATTATGTTAGTCCAACTTCCTTTCAATGAGGATGACTAGCTTTTTACCATGTCTTGCTTCATTTCCTAGCTATTTTCTTACCAAAGTATCTCTTGTTAATTGAAAAAATAGATCACTTAGCATGTCACTTTGCATCACTGGTTGCTCTTTCAAATTATGTGATTTATAAATGTGGATTGGGACATTAGCTAATGACAGCAAAAATTGTCGTCAAGTGCATAAAGTCTCTTATTTTGAGTAAGCAAAAAAAAAAAAAGGTTATCTTCACCCTATAGCTCTAAGAAATTCTCAAACTCAAGCACAAATTTTATATATGACACCATGGGTTGATGAAATCAACAAAGAGTTCATATTCTGACTCGCGGAGTATGCTAGGTTAGATGAAAGGTCTCTATGTCACTCTAATGTTGCTTTCATTCATGCATTCAATCTATGAATGGTAAGTTTAGGACTAACGTCACCTATAAAGATACGAGCATTTGTTTCAAGTATCTGCAGCAAAGACACATCGTGTTTAGGTTTTTGATTTCTCTATCTCTAGTGGCTTATGATGAGTGACAAAATATTATCACAATGGAAGCATACATTTGGGACTTCATTACCATGGCAATTTTTATAGTATCATTCACATAATCTTGATGAAATTATGTAATTCATTTTTTTTTACTAACTTAATTTTTTTTTAAGTATCCACTATTAGAAGCATGCATGATGAAATGAGAATCTCACTAGTCTAAGTTATGTGAAGTATTTGGCCCTCCTAAGTCTATCGATGTTTTTTGAGATATGGATGTAATATAAATTTTTGATGATAGTACGGCTGACCCCATTTCTCTTATGAACAATAATGTTAATGTGGTTGTGGTGTCCCTGTTGTCTATCAAAATCACATTATTGGATTCTTCTTTTTGGAGTAACTTGGCTAAAGTTTACGGGCATAATGATTTAAGTCAGGCCTTAGTGAAGTTCACTAATCATATGCCATCTCCAAATATGTTTGTCCCTCTATTTCCTAATAGATACGAGCTCCAATACATCTACCAACAACATTCCCAATTGTCGAGACAAGAAGTGAGGTTTCTATAGCCTAAATTGATATGGGATAATGTCATTGCATTTTGTTTCTATTACTATTGATGTTATGTGAAAAAATAAGCGGCCAATGACATTATTGCTTTAGCGCTTAATGTCGACCATATTGTTGGCTTCGTTTTAGTCAGAATGTGCCCCATTCTATTGATGTTTTAATAGATGTCACTGTTTGTTATATTCTGCAAGTGATATGTTTGATAAATGTCACTTATCTAATAAATCTGTAGCCTAAGTGTGCCTTGTGTTTCCCTCGTATGAGACAGTAGGTGCAGTTGAAAGCTAAGCTATTGTTATCCACTAACATGATATTCCAACAAATGGAAAATAGTTTTAATGTATTTTTTCACTAAACACGGCAGGTGTATGCATCCACTAAATAGACCATGGTCCTTGATTTGCATTCTCTTGAGCACATTCTAGAGAGTTACACGTATAGACACACAAGCTATATATTCTGCCTTAGTTTTTAAGTTTATGAAAACCAAATTATTTTTGAATGAAATAAAATAGTATTCTGGTCAACAAGAATAAAACTAAATTATGATAGAATGGAATAAAATAGTATTCTAGCCAAAGTAGAATAAACTATATTATTTTGATGTGTTTTTATAAAATAGTATTCTAGTCAAAGTAGAATAGAAGTAAATTATTTTTGAATGAGTTAAAATAGTATTCTTGTCAAAATAGAATAAAAAATATTAACCTTATTATAAATTAACATTCATTTTTGTAATGCCTTAAAATTTCATTCATATTTAATTAATTATTCTATCCTATATTTAATTTTATTTATTTGTTATAACCGTTAGAAGATGTAATATATATGTATATATATATATATATTTAGCACTAGATTTATCTCTTGGTTAAATAGTGAGAATTACTATGTAAGTTCATAAATATTTATATATATATATATATTAGATATTTCAATTTTTGGGAAAATAAGTTATAAATTTTCTTAACTTAATGTTATATTGTTGCTAGGAATTAATAATTGAGACCTTTAGGAATTAATAATAAAGACACCATATTTATTATAGGGTTATCTTAGTTCTAGAAGAAAATTAATTAGAGTTTTAACTGAGTTAAATGATTTCTCCTATATAAAGAGACTCCTTAGAAACTAAAACCCTAATCTAACAATTAATTAATATAAAAGGGAGAGAAAGAGAAGAAGAAGAAATATGGAAGACAGAGAGAGAGAGAGAGAGAGAGTTGGCCACTGTGGAGATAGAAAAGAATAGAAAATTTGGTAGATGGATTCATAGAGAGAGAGAGAGAGTTGGCTACTGTGGAGATAGGAAAGAATAGAAAATTTGGTAGATGGATTCATAGACACACATAGTTTTGGGGGTAAGGAATTCATTTTCTTTATCTTCTTGTAATTGTTTAATTTGCTTTCCTATTAGATAAGTAGATACCCGCTGCAATTATTGACTCCTTGAGCAATTGGAAAGATTAATTTTGAATGGCAATTATTTGATGTTTGATTGTACCTAATATCCGCCGCAATTGTTGACTACTTATGCAATTGAAAAAGTTAATTTTGAGTAGAAATTGTTGGACGTTTGATTGTACCATGAGGTATGAGTGCAACTACGGTAGTGGTTTTTTTTTTATTTATAATTTTGCAAAATAATCAAATTACTTCAGCATGCTAAACCAGAACCTACACAATCATGATTGCTAGTGATTTTTGGTTACTAATACATGTTAAAATAATTTCATAGGATGTGGTTGAATGTAAACTCTCCATCTATGAACAGTAATGAGTAAGTAGTAACCTAAACAATTCACAAGCCTACAATATAGTCAATAGTCATCAAATTGGTCTCACCATCTAGCTACAATGGTCACTTCACACCATACAAGATGAGGTTAGATAAATCACCAATCTACTAGATTTCACCAAGATATATTTGCTTGTTGCTATTGCAAAAACTGATCATAGACTCATAGGGATGAAAGATACTCGTTAACTGATTTCACCACTACAGTATGGTAGTGGTGATTTTATATTTATTGATGAGGAAATGATTTAATATGGCAAACACGTGGGATTGTCGGGTTGTGCAGAAAGGGAGAAGGGAGTTAGTTTAGAAAACTACATCCATGCAGCTATCACACCTTAGGACTAATGAATCAGATTGTTATGCTTATCAATTTACTATTACTATTTAGTCTTAGCGAAGTTTAGTTCTCTAAATAGTTTGGATATGAGTAATTAAGTTTTAACTCTTTGAGGACTAAATCCGAGAATAACATGGCTTATGTGGCTATTTAATTTAATATGGCTATTATTTGATTTTTGTATCTTTAGAATTAGCTTTGTTGAAGAGTTTAGATTTAATAGTCTTAGGAAGAAGTGATGTCTTTAACTGTATAAATTAGAGTGCAATTATGGTTCCATGGATGAGATATTAATTAAGTTGAATGTTAAATTATGTCAGCAAGTGGTCAAGGACTTGACACAATAGAATCAACTTTTGATTCTTTTGATAAGTACAATGAGTACCTAAACTTATAAATACTATATAATATTATGTTTCAAAATCCAAAAGGGTATATGGTATAGTATAATTTGCTCATGATTTGTTTCCAACTTGCACTACACTACATTTGTATTCCACTATGCACAAAAAGAAAAATTTCCTTATTTTATTTCTAGATGAAAGAAAACATGTGCTTTTATGATTTTTAATGTTTATGGACTAGTAATTAAATTCGATAATCAACTGATGACTAAATGTTTTGTTATCACTATTGCTACTGTTACTGTTAGTTGGATGTAATTTGGTTTAGGTGTGTGGGGACTTCATCGGGCAGTAGTAGGCTTGTCGATTAAACCCCAAGCCCCCAAGGCCTAATTCCTTCAGTGCACAATAGAAGCTATTTGTGGTTGAGGTAGGTCAGTGCATAACAGAAGCTGTTTGTAGCTAAGGTAGGTCTTAGGATTTTTTGAGGGCTTAGGCTTGGGTATTGTTTTTGTAAGGTTGAACTTTGTCTGGAGCAATAAGGAACTGTTGCAGTTGGAATCATAAGGTTTATTGGCTACAACAAACACCATGTGATCATCGCATATATGATTTTGGACTGTTAATATCATTTAATTAGGATTGAGTTTCATGCTTCAATACTAGAATATATGGTTTAATTTTAGGGCATGATAGAGTGGTATTAGAGCTTAGGTTTGGAACTTAGACTATTTTAGGATAGAATCCTCAAGCTGTGGAATTTGGGCATAGAACCCTTAAGAATTGATTTTTTCTTGTTCTTATTTTCTTTTTATTTATTTATTTATTGATCTAAGTTCTTTTGATTTGGTAGGATAAGATGGTAAGTTAGAGCCCATGTAAGTCAATTCATCATTTAAATACTTCACCTTGAGTAATTAATGTTTGAGGAAGTGAGCAGTACATCTTTAGATGTAGGCAATCCATTTCTGAAACATTCAGTGCACCTTAAAAGAATTACTTGCACTTAATTGTGCATCAGCTTAAGGAAGATAGGGACCATCATAGAAGAGAACACATTCACTATAACGATAGATGTAAATAGCTAGAACAACAGCTAGAAGTTTGCCGACAGGAGTTGGACCACTAAAACAATGAGTTACAGCAGCAATGTTGTTGAGATCAAAATGTGTTTAGGATAGCCATAAGAGGCCTTAAGGAAACTTAACATGTGTTAGCTTGTTTTATCAATGAGGTGAGGGAAGAAGACCCAGACATAGAACTAGCTAAGAAAGAGCCTAGTGTGGAAATTGAATAAGACCTTGAGGAAGATCTAGAAGAAATGGGCTTGAATAAAGATATTGAAAAGATAGATCTAAGTGAAGGAAATGATAAAGATTAGCATAGGGGCATTATTATTTAGAGTTGGATAGACCCTTAGTTTTAAATTTTTATTTTCACTATTTTAGTAGATAAGGTTTTCCATTTAGTCGTTGTTACGAATAAAATAGAACTTCCAGTTAGTATTAGATATTTTGGTTTTATGAAGGATGATTGCGTATGTAACTTTACTAGAGTTATAAAAATTTTCTTTTATTTCCTCATTTATCATGAGAACTTTTGAAGTCTTTAATTCATTCAAAGGAAAAGTATGCAAGCTACTATTAGAAATGAATAATAATAATAATAATAACTAAATTGAAAGTTAATCAAATCAATTTATTAACTAATAAATAAAAGATATGTATGTTGTTCATGTTAAATATTCATGATATTTGATAAATATTTTTGCTTTACCTTATTCACATTCTATTTCATATTTCACTATGTATAGATTACTAATAGCAATCACTTTACTTTAGAATGGATCCTAGCTATGGCCCATGGAGTTTGTCGAGGAAGACTCCTAGTTAATGCTTCATGAAGTTAGTTAAGGAGGAACAAGAAACCTCAAGACACATTCTTGCCAATCCTCCAAAGATGGAACATAGACAAGCTCTCCCAACTACCATTGACAGGTGATGATCCCTTAAGTTAAATGGTGGCGACAATGTAACAATTCATGCAAGCCCTTTAGAACCATCAATAACTTGGAGGACTTCAATCTCCAAATATGACATTTGATTGATTCTTCCATTTTTGATCCTAACATTTCAATAGGGAGCCTAATGATCAAAAAGTTGAGCTTTGGATAGAGATTATTGGAAACATCTAAAGTGTATTGGACTATAGTGATGAGTAGAAAGTTAATCTAGCTATATTTCTTTTTGAGGGTCTGGTAAACCATTGGTGGAACTCAATAGACATAATATGGAGATAACAACAAACTGCTAGAACATGGGAAAACTTTCTCAAGGAGTTTGACAACAAGTATATCTTGAAGTTGGTTTGTAGACAAAGAGAAGATAAGTTCAACCAACTGCAATAGGGAAATCTCCTAATTGACCAATACAAGGTTGAGCATATACAATTGATCAAGTATGTGCCATATATGTTGGATGATGAACCAAGATGAGTTAGGAAGCTTTTGAAGGGGCTTCGCTTTACCATACAAAGGGCATTTCTTCCTATAGATATACCTAACTATACGTTCTCATTGGAGAAAGCTTTGAAGATAGAATCAAGACAAGTTGATTTAGAGGCTATGAATAAAGTTGAAAAGAAGTCTCATCCAGTTGGAATCAATTAGCAAGGAAGGAGGACCAAGGGCAAGGAGTGAAACAACCACGATGACAGTTTAACAACCTCACTTGAAAACCAATCAGAACCTCTGGATCAGTTAATACTGGGAAAAGAGATACAATGTGTAGCTATTGTGGATACTTAAGACATGATGAATTGTAATTCCGGAGAAAGATAAGCTAATATTTAGCATGTAGTAGTGATCAACACCACCTCTACGACTATCTAAGGAAGCGGCTACAACTGGTGAATTAAAGTTTATGTAAGGGAAATTAATGCAATCCAGGGAACTAGAGCAATGCCAAACCCGAAGTTTGAGCTAAAGTATATGCACTAGAGGGTAAAGGAGTCCTAAATCCAACTGCTGTGGTCAAAGGTACTATTTTCATATCTAACATTTTGGAAAGGCTTTATTTGACCTAGGTGCAACTCACTTTTTTATTTCTTTGCATTTTGTGAATTCCATAAACTTTCATGTGGAGGATTTTTCATACAACTTAGGAGTGAATGCATCTATGGGTTCTAGTATGTTGATGAATAGATTTTGTAAGGCTTGTGATATATATAGGTGGTAGAGATTTCCTTGCAGACTTAATCTTGCTACTTATAGAAGGTTGTGATGTTATTTTGGGGATGGACTGATTATCTAAATACCATGCCCATCTTGATTATTGTTTTAAGGTGGTTAGTTTATGTGAGCTCAAAAAATCAACAATAGAGTTGATTAGGGGAACGAAAGCTAACTAGGATGACTTTGATTTTAGCAACTCAGGATAGAAAAGCACTAGGAAGAGGTAAGATAGGATACCTAGCTTACTTGACCAATAAAGCAAAGGACAAGGTTAAATTAATGAGGTCTCAATAGTTGTAGATTTTTGTGATATGTTCCTTGAGGAACTAAGTTCCCTATCCCCTGATCGTGAAGTTGAATTTTCTATTGAGGTTTTTCTAGGGATAAATCCATTATCTAAGGCACCCTATAGGATAGCACCAGTAAAACTTAAGGAACTTAAGGTACAGTTACAAGAACTACTTGAAAGTGGGTTCATTTGGCCAAGTTTATCCCCTTGGGGAACGCCAATACTTTTTGTAAAGAAAAAGGATGGGACCTTGAGGATGTGCATAGACTATAGAGGTTTGAATAATGTAATGATTAAGAATAAGTACCCTTTGCCTAGAATTGAGGAACTTTTTAACCTATTAAAAGGATCATGAGTTTATTGTAAAATAAATCTTAAACAAAGATATTACTAGCTAAAGATTATAGAGGAAGATATCCTTAAAACAACATAAAACACTTGGTACGGTTAATTTGAGTTTGTGGTGATGTCGCTTGAGTTGACTAATGTCGCCCACAACATTTATGGATTTGATGCACTGTGTGTTTAGACCATATTTAGACCAATTTGTGGTTATTTTTATAATGATATTTTGGTCTATTCAAAGAGTGAAAAGGAGAACAAAGAACACCTGAGCATGGTATTGCAAAAACTTTGGGAACATAAACTTTATGCTAAGTTTAGTAAGTACGAGTTTTAGCTTCATAGAGTAGCCTTTCTAGGACATGTCATTTCGGGAGATGGAATCATGGTTGATGTGCTTAAGATTGAAGCAACACTAGATTGGAAATGACATGAGACAGTGCCCAAAGTGAGAAATTTCTTAGGTTTGGCCAACTATTATAGGAGGTTTGTGTAGGATTTTTCAAAAATAGCTGTCTGTTGTCTAGCTTGACTTAGAAAAAATCTCCATTTAAGTGGATTGATAAGTGTGAACTTAGTTTTCAAGAGCTAAAAAAATGGTTAATCTTAGCACCAATATTAGCCCTACCTCAGGGTATGGAGGATTTTGTAGTGTATACTGATGTTTCCAAAGAAAGATTGGGATGTGTTTTGATGCAAAATGGTAAGGTAATAGTGTATACTTTAAGAAAGTTGAAACCCTATGAGCAGAACTACCCTACTAATGACTTAGAGTTAGCATTGTGTTTGCCTTAGGGAAATGGAGACATTACTTGTATAGGGGACACTTTATAGTGTACATCAACCACAAGAGTCTGAAGTATCTTTTCATGCAAAAAGACTTAAACATAAGGCAACATCATTGGATAGAGTTCTTAGAGGATTATGACTATTCTATTTGGTATCACTGGGGAAGGTAAGTATAGTAGTTGACGTGCTTAGTCGTAAAGCACAAGTAGCTAATCTTGCTATTTTAGGTCAAGGACTAAAGCTTATGGTATTATATGCCTATTTCATCTTAAGGCCAAACATTCACTAAAGGATTAGGGATGCATAAGGAGGGGACAAAAAATCTACAAAGGTTTAAGATGAACACAATGGACATTTCTAACACCAAGTTTGAAGTAGATCAAGAGAGGACTTTATTATATGGAAAATAGATCTGTGTACCTACAAATAAGGAGTTAAAGAGAAACATTTTAGATGAAGCTCACAAGTCAAAATATTTGATCCATTGTGGTGGCAACAAGATGTATCAAAATATGAAGAAATAATATTGGTGGATCAACATGAGATTGCTGACTACATACGAAAGTATCTCACTTGCTAGCAAGTTAAAGTAGAGCACTAAGACTAGCTGGGCTACTACAACCCCTAGAGATGCCCATGTGGAAGTGGGAAATGATCACTATAGACTTCATCATGGATTTACCTATAGCAAGAGGAGATTACAATAGTATCTAGGTGATAGTTGATAAATTGATGAAATTAGCTCATTTCCTACCTGTCAAGGTTACTTATACAATAGAAATACTAGCACAAATTTATAATAATCAAATTGTTCGGCTACATGGGATATTTATTAGTATAGTATTCATTTGAGACCTTAAGTTTGTCTCTAGACATTGGAAGCAAGTATAGGAGAGTTCAGAAATGAAACTTCAATTTAGCATAACCATACATCTACATACAAATGGTTAGTTAGAGTGAACCATTAAGCTTTTAGAAGATATGCTTTGAGCTAGAATATTAGATTTTGGGGAAGGTTGGATTAAGCATATTCCATTGATTGAGTTTGCTTACAATAATAGCTACCAATTGAGTATTCAGATGGCTCCTAATGAGGCATTATATAGAAGAAAATGCTAGTTGCCATTACATTGGGACATGTATGAGTATCACACACCAATGACACCTAGGCATCGAAGAGCAATTAGATAAGAGATAATACAAAAAGCTATTGATAAGGTTTGCTTAATGAAGTAGAGATTGAAGACTGCACAAAGTCGTTAGAAGAGCTATGCAGATTTGGAATTTACTATCGGTAATATGGTCTTTTTAAAGGTTTCACCAAGAATTGCGAGGTTTGGAAAATGAAGAAAGTTGAACCCTCGATTTGTTAGCCGTTATAAGATAGTAGAGAGGATTAGTGTAGTAGCCCATCGAATTCTCCTACCACCAAACCTTATAGGGATACAAAACATCTTTCACGTGTCACAACTAAAGAAGTATCACCTAGACCCCTCACATATCATTAAGCACGAGGATTTGTCGCTTCAGAAAGATTTGACATATGAAGAGAGACCAATTCAAATTTTAGATTGAAAAATTCAAACGCTGCACATTGGAGAGATTCCACTAGTAAAGATTCTCTAGAGAAACCATAACGTAGATGAAGCAACGTGGGAAAGCAAGGAGGAAATCTAAAAATATCATTTGAAACTTTTCGTTAACTCAGGTTAGAATTTAGGGACCAAATTCCTTTAGGGGGGATGGTGGGATGTAATGCTTTAAAATTTCTTTTATATTTAATTAATTATTTTATCCTATGTTTAATTTTTATTTTTCTTTAATTTTATTTATTTGTTATAACAATTAGAAGATGTAATATATATATTTAGCACGAGATTTATCTCTTGGTTAAATAGTGAGAATTACTATTTAAGGTCATAAATATTTATATATATATATATATATATTAGGTATTTCAATTTTTGGAAAAAACAAGTAATAAATTTTCTTAAATTAATATTATATTGTTGCTAGGAATTAATAATCAAGACATTAGAAATTAATAATAATGACATTATATTTATTATACTGTTATCTTAGTCCAAGAAGATAATTAATTAGAGTTTTAACTAAGTTAAACCACTTCCCCTTTATATAGAGTCCTTAGAAATAAAACCCTAATCTTATTATTAATTAAAAAAGGAGAGAGAAAGTGATGAAGAAGAAAGACAGAAGAAAAATAAGAGAGAGAGAGAGAGAGAGAGAGAGAGAGAGAGAGAGGCTACTGTGGTGATAGGAAAAAAAAGAAAATTTGGGTGGACTCATAGACACACATAGTTTTGGGGGTAAGAAATACATTTTCCTTATCTTCCTATAAGTGCTTAATTTGCTTTCTAATTAGATAAATAGATACCTGCCGCAATTGTTGATTGCTTGAGCAATTGGAAAAGTTAATTTTGAATAGAAATTATTTGATGCTTAATTGTATCATGGGGTATAAGTGTAACTATGGTAGTGGTGATTTTTTTTTTAATTTATAATTTTGCGGTGCAATCAAATTACTTCAGCATGCTAAACCAGAGCCAACACAATGATGATTGCTAGTGATTTTCATTTACTAATGCATGTTAAAATAATTTCATATGGTGTGGTTGAATCTAAACTGTCCATCTATGAACACTAATGAGTAAGCAATAATCCAAACATTTGCAAGCCTACAATACATTCAATAGTCTTCAAATTGTCTCATCATCTAGCTACCAAGATCACTTCACATCATACATGATGATGCTAGATAAATCATCAATATACTAGATTTCACCAAGATATATCTGCTTGTCGCTGCAGCAAGAACCAATCATAGGCTCATGGGGATGAAAGACACACTCGTTTATTGATTTCACCACTATAGTATGGTAGTGGTGATTGTATATCTATTGATGAGGAAAGGATTTAATATGGCAAACATGTGGGATTATCGGGTTGTACAGAAAGGAAAAGGGGAGTTAGTTTGGAAAACCACATCCATGTGGCTATCACACCTTAGGACAGATGAATGAGATTTTTTCCCTTTAACTTTATTCTTATTAATTTATTGCTACTATTTAGTCTTAGCCAAGTTTTGTTCTCTAAATAGTTTGGATATGAGTAATTAAGTTTTCACTCATTTAGGATTAAATCCAAGAATAACGTGGCTTATGTGGCTATTTAATTTAATAGAGTTATTACTTGATTTTAGTATCTTTAGGATTAACCTTGTTGAAGAGTTTAGATTTAATAGTCTTAAGAAGGAGTGATGTCTTTAATTGTATATATTAGAGTGCAATTGTGGTTCCATGGATTAGATATTAATTATGTTGAATGTTAAATTATGTTAGTAGATTGACAAGGACTCAATACAATAGAATCAACTTTTGATTTCTTTGGTACGTACAGTGAGTGCCTAAACCTATAAATGTATATAATATTATGTTTCAAAATCTAGAAGAATATATGCTATAGTATAATTTGCTCATAGCGTACATTGCTGCTGTACACAAAAAGAAAAATTTCCTTATTTTCTTTCTAGATGAAAGAAAATGTGTGTGTTTATGATTTTTAATACTTCTAGATTAGCAATTACATTTTTTAATCAACTGATGACTGGATTTTTTATTATTGCTACTGTTACTGTTATTGTTAGTTGGATTTAACTTGGTCTTGGTGTGCGAGAGACTTCACTAGGCAGCAACAAATTTGTTGATTGAACCCCAAGCCTCCATGGCCTAATCCCCTAGTGTACAACATAAGTCATTTGTGGTAGAGGTAGGTCGTAGGATTTCTCAAGAACTTAGGCTTGGGCACTATTTTGATAAGATCACACCTTACTTGGAGCGATAAGGGATTGTTATGGTAAGAGTCATAAGGTTAACTTGTTACAACAAATACGGTGTGACCATCGTATTTAATTTGTTATTCTATGAAAATATTTACTAAATTATTATTTCATTGTTACTTGACAATTTACAGCTTTCCATTGATATTCTTCTTAAATATTTTTGCAGAAATAATCATGTCAAATTCATGAACTCACCTTGCACACACTTGACATTCACTAAGTCTTTTAGTCACACTCTATGTCTAATTTTCTTTTGGTAGACCTAGATTCTTACCTTAGTGAGGTGGTGGAACCTGCTTATGATGAGAATCAAGGCTGAAGACTTAGTTTGGACTTTGCAATAGAATAGTTCATTTCTTAGTAGTTTTATTATTTTATGGATTTTATTGTGTTTTAGTTGAGGTTAAGTATTGGCACTTTGAGTCTTTGTGTTATAAGACGAGCTTAGATTAGTTTGAGTTCTTTTGTCTAACATTATAATTTTGGACTATTAATATCATTTATTTGGGATTGAGTTTCACGCTTCAATACTAGACTACATGGTTTAATTTTTGGGCATGATAGTTTCAACACAATAATCTAATTAATATTCTATGCATATTTAACCTTCAAAAAAATCAAACAACATTACGACCAAACTAGAAAATCAAAATCTAATAATACTAGTATATCAAATTATATTGGTCTAGCACATTTAAGATACAAAAAGAACTAAAAATGTTATTGAAAAATAAATAATGTGAAGACTATTTTATTAATATTGTATTAGTGCTGCCTTACATACTTTGACTAAATTCCTTCATATTTAATTGTTACTACAATTGCTCATGCATAGTCCATTTTTGCTTTTAATATGCTACATCTAATTTGCAATTATGTAATTATATATTGGAGTTTTAGAGATTTGATTAATGTGTGAAAGATTAAATGGCAATCTTATTTGTCTTCGTGTTGGATACTTTTCAAGTATGCATTTTGCAAATTATGAACTTTCTTGGTTGCTAGTGAATAGGAATTTTTCTTTCTTCATAAGCCCTTTCCATGTGGGAATATGAATGGTATTTTATTGGTCCTCTTTGCTCTTGATGCCAATATTCTCTATCACTTTTTGAGACAAAGTATTATTTGAACCTTACATAAATTACTCTGTTCTTATAATTCTCAAATATTTTGCCACAAGCCAACAAGTGCACTATGCATAATAGGTCACTTGAATGCTATTTTAATTGTTACAACAAATGTTAGGCTAGTGATTATACATCCTTGATTGCATATTGATTGATATATATATACACATAATTATAAAGCAAGAATTTTCTAGAAATCCACTAAAATCAACCAAAATGAACTTATCTTAGTGTTATCACACAAAAAAATGATTACCTAAGATATGCTTGTGTTGACCAAAGTATCTCCAAATGATACCTCAACCAAATAAGGAACTAAAAACCTCAAAGCATTAAAAAATGTTTGTGGCCACGAATTCAACACTCCTAGTGAAATGAGGAGTATTGGAATTAGCCAACATATTTACCAAATCTAGTGATTTTGGGAGATGTTACGTGCGCATATGTACATCTATGTTCTGGCTTACTATTCTACATCAATGTGGTAGTACAGTCTATGAATCAAACAAAAAATTAAACAGATTTTCCAAACAATTTGCAATTTAGGAGGCAAAAACACAAGCTAAATCAGATTAACTAGAATATGTTCAATGGTAGAAAATAAATGTTATGGTAGTGATAAAAATACAGCATTACATCTATGGGCAGACATCATTGAACAAACCTAAATATCTTTTTCTAGTTTGAAACATAGTTGCTAGGCAATAACAAGAACATATGCAAAATAAGAACATGAGTATTTTGCCACACTCATACCATTGCCTAATGATATTTACATATGATAACAATGTAAGTAGGTTATCAGCTTAATGATAATATTGCTAGTTAGATCACAGACCACCACATAGAAGAAAACACACTACACAAACCCTGACCTCTTTGTTTATACCCCAAAAAGTATTCATGTCCAACTTATTACGGGCCAAATGATGAGTAGCCTTAATTTGATCATCTAATGACAAAACTTGTATTTCATTAAGTGCCTCAAAGAAGGTTGTCCTCAATGAAGAGTCCAAATTAGTTTACAGCAATGATGGTTGTAGTAGCTTTTTAGCTATATTCCTTAGGGCTATTTTGGTGTCTTCAAGCAATGTCCCTATCATTTTCTTGAAGTCAATGTTACATAGATCAATCCTCTTCCCCTTGCCAGATGATGACGCCTTCTTTTTTCATACCTAATGATGGTGGTGGAGTAATGGAGACAACATAATTTTTGGCAATATTTCTTGGGGTAAATGCAGCCGATGTATCCTCATTATTAGTTAACCTTTCATATTCATTAGCACAAGAACTATGCAAAAACTCTTAAATGATGGATGCTACATTAAATGCTTGATCACTTGTGGCCCTGTCATTACCAAATGTCTCTATCTAACTATTATACCATGGGTGTAGCTTGCCTTTAAACTTCGCGGTATCAGGTTGCACCTTGACAATATATTTTTCTATATCAATTTAATGCATACATAATAGTTGATAAATTGACAGTAAATTGAATAGATATATTTACCTTGACATAGTTTGACCAAACTGATTTTGACTTAATAATAGTCATGTATGGTCGGGTCTATGATAGTTCCTTTCTCCACTACAATCGATAATACGCGTTAGTGTTGAATACACCTTTTTCTATACTTGTAGCTTTGATTTAATATGTTTCACTAAGATGACATTACTGAGGAATGTTTCACATGATATATAACTCAAACCTTACCATGTAAGCTCTCATAAAAGATTTATTATAATGTCAACCATCGACATGTAAGCTCTTCAATACATATACTAAGGCCTTCTCCTCCTGATGGGTCAAAAATGGCAAGGGCTAGAAGTTTCTTTAATTGACCTATTTATGCTGTGCGATGAGCACCTATATTGCGCCATCACCTATGTCAAAGATCATAGAAATTAACCAAGCAATTGATTTGAAATATGAAATTTCCATATAACATATCAATTACACACAATAATAGAATTCTGAATAGTAGTCTAGAGAGTATAAATATGTGCACATATTGATTTAGGAGAAAGTTGTGCACATATGTATAGTGAAATTCACATAATTAAGTATACAATGATTTATCAACAACCCCACAAATGATGAGTTTCCAACATTTATCCAAAGTAACATAGCCACCACTAATATGTACTATAGAAAAGTACATCTAAATCAAAATATAAGCAGGTGTTTCAAGGTTTACATGTTACTTCCTAAAATCTAGACAAAGATTACTAATTCATGGAGTGGGCCTCTTTCCACGAAGCATACATATTGGTGCCAAAGTATCATGAAAATTACTCTACTCTGATGTGCTCTCAATACTTTCAATGTGATCAACTTCCATTGGTTGACTGCTCTCTTGGCCATCCAAGATTGTATTCTCCAAAGAGTCAATAGTTATACATTGACAAACGTAATTGTGTAAAAGTGCACAAGCCAAGATTATCATGCTCTATACTTTGATAAGATAGAAAGTAGTACTTTGCATGATCATCCACCATTCCTTTAGAAGTCCAAATGCCATCTCAATAACATTGCGTGCCGTAGCATGTTTCAGGTTGAAATATTCAGGTTTATTTTAAGGTGCTAGTTCTCCATCATTCCATATATCAAGATGTTATCTAATGCCAAGATATGAAGTCAAAAATCCCTTAGAGTTGGTATAGCCGACATCACATAGGTAGTAATTTCCAAAATGAAAATCATTAACATTATGAGATATCATGTGCTCTTACAAATGAAAACATTAAAAAGCTAGTTGGGAACACATATAGTGGCATACCAATATGTACTTTAAGACTATTTGGTTTGTTAATTGCTGCATGTAACACCCTACTATCTACAACAGAGCCCTTCCATCCAACAAGCACATAAGTGAAATTCATCTCATAGTTGCAGACACCTAGTGCGTTTACTGCAGTCTCACCCTTTCTATTTCTTTAGTGTGTTTGTTTGCTTATTGGTATGTGAACCAAAATATACATACCATCAAGTGCACCAAGACAACCCTAAAAATAAAGATTGATGATTTCAAATAGGTAATATTTTCAACAAAAATAAGTGAAACAAAGTATGATAATCTTAAAATAAACTTACTTGAAACATCGCGATGTGTCATTAATATAATCTTCATCAACACGCTAAGGATACACAAAGAGAAGTGGACTAATCTTTATAACTGCTTTAAGATATTATTTGAAATACTTGCTAATAGTATGTTTGGATACCTTAAAATTATGCTTGACAATTTTATTCTTCTTATGATGTACTAGAATAGAACAAAAAAGTTCCCACTTTTTCAGGGATCCCAATAAATTGTTTTAGATCAAAGCCTACCCACATGCTCTATTAAATAGCAAAGCCTCCAAAATACACTTTTATCTATACACAAATTATCCAAACATGTCTGATCATTGTCCTCTACAATCTTTCTCTAATGTTTTGATTGATCTGGAATCTTAGAAATGATGCTCCATCTTCTAGGAACTCAACTATATCTATCGCCATGTCTCCCAACATATACAAGGTAAGCATGATAAAGCAAATACATGTAAATAATTCTTAGCAGCATAAAAATATAAATCCACACTAGAATATAGATTTTGATATCCTAATATATATGATTGTCCTACAAAAAATCTAAAAGGATATGTGGCCCAAGTGAATAAGAGCTATAAAATAATGATATATTATGGAAGCACACACATGTTCAACTAAATACATCACATATGGTATATATAGTATTAATGATAACTCTTCAAATCTTCAATTCACAAATACATTAAATAACTCTTATATTGTTCATGTATCTTGTTCATTTTAGCACCAACTATTGTCATGCCTTGTTGCATATCCAAAACTTAGACATCATAGGAATTGATTAAATTAAGGTAGAAAAGAAAAGGAAACAGAGGACTCATTGTAATCAATTGGCAAACACTAAAACCTATTCCGTCCTCTTAATTTTTAAACTCTCATCTCAATATTATCTACTTAAATCCATACACAATTGACAATCACTATAGTTTTCTCTTATTTCAACCACCTTATTCCTTTTCAATAGAGCTATATATTCTTGATTTAACATCACATGAATCTAAATAAGACACAAATCCATGTTTGAGATGAAGAAGAATCAATAGAGTATGATATACATTGAACAACTCATTTTCAAATAGGAAACAGTAATGGAAGAAGCAAAAAATAATAATAGACTATGGGTTCCATACCTCTTCGACAACTAGCTCTAAAGGAATTTTGAGGATTCATGTACGCCTTCTGATACATGCTCAGGTCATCAAAAGCTCCCAAAAAAGTAATTTTGGACCAACAACAATAAGATACACAACCTTGCAAAATAAATTGAAATCGCGTTAAATATGAAAAGGGCAACTAAAAATCTACAACATAAATGAGATGAGTATTGATTACACACATGCCACTAATGAGGGGGTGAGGAAGTAGCAACAAAGGTTTTAGGGTTCCACTTTGTTGTCAAGAAAGGAAATTGGAAGATTGGGATTTTCACTACTGTGCATTGTTGAGAATGATTAAATAAAGGACAATAATTGATAAATTATTCAAATTATTCAAGGGAAAAATTGAAATTTTGATTAAAAACCAATTAGCCGAGGTAATTGCACCCCCTAGGACATGATGAAAATAGATTTTAGTTGGCTGTATAGCGTCGGGCTATCCCAAATTGCGAGTTGGCCATCCTTTCCTATATCAAGTACGGAACAAAGGATTAGCCTCTATTACTAGCCACAATTACGGCTAATAGCATGTATCAAATGTGCCCTTAGTGAAATTTATCGCAATCACTACCTCATTTATTTTGTTTCTTAGAAGCTTGTCTATAATATGAAATAAGAATTACACATACATAGCGAAACTGAATATATACATTACGAACTTTAGAATTTCAAAGAAAGCTCTATGAATATATGAAAATAATAAATTAATAGAATAATGTAATCATGAGATTCAATTGAAATGGATTAATATATAGTTCAATGTAAATTTAAGTAAAAGTTTTATCTCTACGGTTTCAATTTTGCAATAAACGGGATAAAATTAACTTTCATTCAAATTTTTATTTAGAAAATGAAATACTTTTTTGTTGCAACATTTGAAAGTGTCAAACCTTTCTCTCTAAATGAAGAATATTGTAATAAATTAATATATTTAATAGTTAATAAATAAACATAATCAAAGAATGTGATAATGATTTTATAACTATAACTATAACTATATAGACAAGAATGGGCAAACTTTGAGAATTTATAATAACTATGTACTTCTAATGACTATATAATTGAAACATTAATCAATACTTATTAAAATAATATTATTTACATAAAATAGAAGCAGGCAAAAGAAATTGGAGGAAAAAAAGGGAAAGACCACAAATAAAGAGAGTGATTAGAAGAAATGAGGAATTTAGGGGGGGCCAGGGGGGAAACCAAGGGAAATAGGGAAAACTTGTTGTTGCTAGCAAATATTTTCTTCAATTTCTTCTTTTGGCGAGAATTGTTTTGTTATCAAAGAAAAGTATATGTTTGTATTGAAGAACTCCTTTCCCCAAAGTGTATAATAGCACAACCTCTTTCGTAGCATAGAGGAGATAAATCTTCATTTCTATGGGAACTAAGGAGAGTTTATCCACATTTAAGGCTGGGAATGAAGGATTATAGTTGCATGTAGAGAAATTTGAGAGGTAATGTTTTTCCTTAAGTTTTGTTATCAGTAATTAAGCCAAAAAAAACTATGGAACATAAGTTTTCAATTTTTTGAGAATAGATTTGGTTTTTAGGCTCCAATTTTTTGGTTTTTTTAATTTTTATGGTCCTATCACGAGTCTTATGCTAAAGAGTTTTTGATCTTGTACGTTAAAAAGTATCATCATTATTTAAAAATTTTTGTTTTAAGGTTCTGCTGAGAATCTGAGATGGTTGCGCATGGCTATTCTTTAGCAAAGCCAATGCAACTTTGTAAGAATGGTTTTTATTATTATTTATGTTTTATAGTTTTTGTTTCTTTGGTATGCTATTAAGACTTGGTTTAAATGAAACTTCTCGTTCTTTGTCGTGGTTACAATATAAATGGTTGCAAAGGTAATATGTCTTAGTATCATTATGTAGCATAGTCTTATCCTTATCTCTATTTGGGAGTGAAATATTTTTGTTGCATCCAAATATTGTGATTTTAGCTTTAATGGTCCTAGTAGTCATATGCTCTAAGCTCACAAGATTAATTCTTTTAGATTATGAATAAGCTCATGATCACTAATGCTTATCCTGTTTGCCTACTTTTCCATGTTCCTCTATAATTTCACCATAGAAAAATGCATTACGTGCTTTTATCTATAAAGTGTTCACCAAATGCCTATTGTTGCTAGAAACTCATGTGTTTGAATATAATCTTTCTTTTCTTATAAGGAAAAACAGAATGTATTTTTTTTCTTTTGACTCAATTGCATTTATTGATGTTGTTGCTTTTTTAATTGTTTGCATCGTAGTAGCCTTACATCATCATAGCATAGTTTTATTTGATGAAGGGTTAGGTTGTGCAATTGTCATACTGGTTACCCATTTGCATCTACAAAACACATTCTTTTAGTTTACTTTTGTAGCATTTAATGGCTATACCTTGCATGTGCTCTTCAATTTATTAGATCAAATATATGAAAATAGTTAAGAAGGGTGTATATAACGACATGCTGAAGAAAATAGTTAAAAAACTCAAGGAATTTATATTGTCAAAACCTTTTGATGAACAAGAAAGCTTCTATTATACTTAAAAACTTGAAAATTAGAGGCATTGTATTTATAAAGAATCCAGGAATAAGAATACTATAAGAAAACTAATCGACATTATCTCTAAAGTTGATATAATACATAGTGATCCTTCGAGAAAAAGACATATACTCTAGATAACTCAAATGTTAAATTCAATACTAGCATAATGTAGATTCAAATAATAGCTGGATAATAATGAAAATACTTAAGTGCAAATCTAGAGGTTAGAATACCTTCTATTCTTAAACGATATTATACATTATGTTATCGATGGAACAAGCTCCATTATTTCATACAAAGTACTCCTTCAACCTAAAGTACTTCTTTCTCCTCAAAACTCACCACTTTAACTTCCACTACTAGGTTCCATCATTCCAATATTTATTTGCTGAATTTTCAATTGGATATACATTCTTGCTTGTTGTTTGTGCTATATTAGAGTTGTGTTGAGCATGCTAAGCAAGCATTCATTCAAGCTAAAGTACTTCATTCTCCTTAGAAGTTATGACCATTAACTTCCACTAAATTCCACCATCTCTAGAATTTTATTCATTAAAATTGCAATTTGTTTATATGCTTATTTGTTGTTTGTGCTATGTTGAAGAGTTGTGGAGTTGAGTGTCCATACCAAGTGCAACATGGATCACTACTTTGCACTATTCTGTGGGAAAACGTAAAATGTCATCCTTGTTTATGCTTTTATGTAGCAAAGCCATTTGTGATTTGATTTCAATTATTTCTAATATTTCCATAAGTCTATATTAGAGGTATTCAAATTCAATCCAATTCAAAATCAATCAATCAATCAATCCAAAAAATCAAAAATCAATTAAGACCAATCGTTTTTGGTTTGCATTTGATTTGTCTTTTTAAATTGATTGGTTTGGTTCAAACTTCAATTTTAATCTTAGAAACTGAGATTTTATATATTAATAGTATAAAAATATATCTTAATTGTAAAATACATAAATAAATTAAAATAAAACTAAACCTAGAGTTTTCCACTTTCAAAAACCAAATACATAGGAATTATTATTGTGGAGTTACAATTTTATAGTTTATGTGTTCTTACATAATTTAACTCAATTCTACAAGGTTAGTTATACGATTATGAAGTGAAATTTACAAATTGATTGATTAAATTAGTTTAATTATCAAAAGTAACTTGTCAAATATTTTAGTTAAAAATACAAATTGAAAAATAGAATTAACTAATCTAACAAAGTGGATTAGATTAGATAGAATTTACAATAAAAATTGAACTTATCCAATTCAATCCAATGTAAATTATATAATTTGGATCAATTGACTTTTTGTCCCAAAATAGATCCAAATCGATTCGCAAACGCCCCTAGTTTGCATTGTCAAATAAAACATAGGTCCTACCAAAAAAAAAGAAAGAGGTTATGGTGCAAGTACAGACAAGGCAATAGAGGAGTACGTTGTTTGAAATATAAGTATCGATAAATTTAATATCTTAAATGTAGTCATTCAATGCCTTTGCTTGGTCTTTCTATTTATGATTCCATTAGGGAGGGCAAGGTGCTAAAAATAGAATATTTAGAGGGTTTGAAGAATCCAATAATATATGCTAAAATTTATTTAATAATTGGTGCTATTACTTGACATAGTCATCAATTTGATTGGAAAACATTATGGCAAAAAGTTCCAAAAAATAAAAAATTGAATGTATACTAGCTTAGATGTAAGTTCATTACCTATTTAATAAGATTTAAGTTTTTCATTTATTATATGCATGATAACATTCATTATCTTGATGATTCATGTTATATCTAATTAAATTTATCTTTTTAGCAATTTTTTTTATGAAAAGATGAAAGAGTAATCCTTAGTCACAATTCATGTAGAAGATATGTTTGCTGAGAGCTACAAATATTATAATGCAAGATTGAGTGAGATATATAAAAAAATTAGTTCAAAGTGGTGTGGATCAAAGAAGTAAGAAAACTTTCAATTGGATCTACAAGATAGGTATTGTGGGATATTTCATATTATTATTAACACAATAATTAATGGTTACATTCCAAATGTTAGTATATTTGTTTGTACCATGCATGTTGATGAAGAAGAAAGTATTCAATATTTTTTCTTTAACAAGGTGGTCAACTTTTGTTGTTGTTGTTGTTGTTGGTTTTTGTTTATTTATTTGTTTTTTTGTGGCATGGTGATGTTTTTGATTTTTGTAAGTGGGTGGATAAATGTTGGCATTATAAATGTTATTTTATTTTATTTTATTTTTTGAACTACCTAAATGTTGGTTTTCTTTTGTTACCTGATGATGTAATAATTTATTGCATGCCAATGGAGATGAGTTTGTACTATGACTTTGGTTGAACTAAGCTCAAATTGTGATCAATAGGAGCTTAGTTTCAAGCTGAAGCAAACATGAAAATGTGACCTAATTGTGGCCAATATCAAGTTGAAGCTAAACCTAATTTCAGTTTGAAATTGACCTCAATTAGGTCACTTTTCTAGCTTAGCTTCTTGTTGAATTTGAGTAAATTTTGATTTTAGTTGGAGCTTAGTTTCAACTTGGAGCTGTGCTCCAACTTAGCTTACTTTCAAACAAATTTTGAGGTCAAAGTTACCTCAATTTAAAAGATCTAAACTCTATATCAATTTTAACTTTAAGTTGAAAATAAGCTTAGTTTCAATTTCAAAATGAATATTAAAATGAGGTTAGTCTCATTATGTCAAATCTATGCATAACTATATGTAAATGTGGGTAAGGTTGAAGTTCAATGTAGGAAATAGAGCACATATGTCATACTCTCATACATCACATTCGAAATCATTCATTGCATGACTTATATAAATGGTAATTTTATTGTAACATTTCTTGTCTAGATTTTCTTTTGTACTATATAATTCTATTCTATAGCTTTTACTTATAGTTGCCAAGGAAAATCAAAGCATAGTTTGGTTCACTTATATGAAGAAAGGCACTAGAGCAAGTGTGAATGCTGCAGCTACAAACAAGCATGTGAATTCATATTTTAAAATCAATGTCTTGTATGCTTAGATATTTACTCATATGTTTATGTTCATGATAGAATGAAATGAAAAGAACGAGCATGAACTAGTTGAAGAAGGATTGAATGAAAGTTTTGAAAGGCGTATCATTAGAGAGTTCCTTGGCACACGCACAAGGTATGCAAGGAGCATGGGTCATGGAGTAGTGCCATTTAAAAGCAAAAAGAAACGAAACTTCAAGGTATACAACTTCAAGCAGTAAAGGAGAAGTTGACCAAAAAGTTGCAATAGATCTCATCAAAACACAATAAGAAATGATACAAAATCAACAACAAATTCAAAATTATGGTGGGCGATGTCACAAGCAAGAAGCAAAAATTGCAAGCCTTAAAATTGATCAAACCAAACTAAAGTAATTCATGGTGGCATTGCAAAACAAACTCATTTGAAGACAAATACGTGTTTGTGATATTTCTTATGATACAATATACTTTTGGTTGAATTTTGCATAGATAGAATTTTGTGAACTATTATATTCAAAACTATGGACAACAAATTTAGCTTATGATGTGCTTATGATATTGATTATCATTTGGGTTGAAAATTTTGATTATAGGGAATTTTGCCTATATTTTTGTATAGAATGTTATTATGATTTCATTTTGAATTATGTAACTATGTGCTTATGATATTCCAATAGATATGAGTTAGCTTATGATTTGTTTTTTTTATTAGTTTGGCACTTTATTTTATTGCAACTTTATTATTCTTGTTGTAATATGGTTGTAGTTATACTAATTGCTGGAATTTCAATAATTCCAATTATTTGGTGTAATATAGCTCCATTTTTTGTCCTTGTGTGTGCTTTCAAAGCTAATTACACATTTTGCTTGGATAACTTGTTAAGAATTTGCTCAAATTTCCAGCAATTTGCATTAGAACAAAAATAGCATCGTTACAAAAATAATTTATTGCTAATAAAATTTCTTAATTGTAACAAACTAATTTACTTATTCATATGAAATAACTTATTTATTTGTAATGAACTAACTTATTCATAATGAACTATTTAATAATTTTCAATGAATTAGTTATTTATTCTTAAATAAGAATTAGTTTTTTGTAATGAATAATTTAGTTTTTTGTGACAAAAATATTATTTTCTCATATGTTATATGTAACAAAACATTTAGTACATATGCTAAATGAAAGAAACTTTGATTCACTTTTGCAACATAATCGTTAGTTATGTATTCTATTAGCAAAAATATAATTATTTTTTAATTAAAATATTATTCAATTATTAGTAACCAAATATTTTTACATAAATAATTTGTAACAACACTTAATTAGAAAATAGTATTATTAAATTAAATTTTGATAACAAAAAATAAAATGCGATAAAATTGCCTGCATTTTGGTAACTAAATATTTCATTACTCTTTACACATCTAAATTGTAACTAACATTATTTTGTTACTATTATCATATTTTTCACAAAAATTTTTGTTTTCATATATCATCATTTATAAGAAGCCAAAACGTTGTTACAAATACTTATAACATTGGGCTTTAACACACAAAACTTTAGAAATAAAATTTTGGTTACCTGATAACTTATGGTAGTAAATTTTTGCATCAAGGTAACGATTTATTTTGTTAGAAAAGTAAAATTTGTTTTAGTCCATGTTTATGTTCAATTAAAATATCAAGGAAATGGTTTTGTTTATTGAAACTAATAACATACCTACTTTAGCTATTGATTGGTAATTTGACAAAATGATTGAAGCTGTAGTTGAGATGGAGAGACATTTTGAGCAAACTATAGATTTTTCTTACAAGAAAATGATAATGCTAGTTGTGAGTAGCATGAGGAACAAGGTTGTAGAGTGGGGAAGACTATTTGAGTAGGTTGAGGATGTGCTTTCTAATAAGAAAGAATTAAGATTGTGAGCAAACTGGAGAGGGAACCTTTGAGCAACCTATGGAGGGTGTTTATGAATAGATTAAAGAGGGATTCTTTGACCAACCTAAAGCGGAAATTGTTGACATTAGTGGCTACTATGTAAAGAGTAATGGGGGTAAATGGGGATGGTGAAGAGTGTTCTAAAGAAGTTGAAAATAGGATGACATTGATGATCTTTCTTTTAAGGAATGTGACCCACAATTATCAAATTATTAGTATGGTGATCAATATAAGCATGAAACCCAGTTGATGAGGACTTCACCAATGATTCATTGGGTGTTGTTACCTTCATCAAAGAGGAATTCAAGTTGCTTGAAGATCATAAGTTGTGTTCTACTTAAATATTACCAATTTATTTAAGTAAAAAGGGGCAAATTAGTCTTTACTCAATTAAATAGTTATTTTAATGGATTGGTAATAAGAGATGGAATCAAAGGACACGTGGCCATCAGTAAATAATTAATGACGAAATGATTTCTATTATGAAAAGGACATCTTCTCCAAATATCTTTAATTTTGTAATTTCATTAGCTTGCTTTTTTATTTAGTAGCATTTTTGAAGGAACAATTGTCCATGTTAATTTTTTTTCATGTTCATTTATGAAAACCATCATTTTTTTACATATTTTTCATAACTTATTGTCCTTTTCTCTTTTATTTGTATGCCATAACATTTCTAGCATTAGAGAAGTTACTCTTTGGGTAAATATTGTTACATGGTTGACGTCATGAGATTTGAAGACCTTCATGACATTAAAGAGAAAAATGAAACTCAGAATTGTAAGAATTCCACTGATCAAAGGTTTACATTAGAAGCTTTCTTGAAGTCATGATAACACATGGGCAAGGAAAAAGAATGCGGTGGAAGAATCTAGTGCTATAATGAGCAAGAGATCTTTGAAAAGAGAAGCTTATGCTCTTTCAAGACACCCAGTTGGGGGTGTAGTCCTCTTCAATCAACACTTTAACCTCAAACCCTTGAATTTTTGGAATTTAGTAGAGAAAATTTGAGGGTATAGATTAGGCATTGCAACTATTTCTTTCATTTTTTTTGCATGAATGAGTATGCTAATGCATATTTTGCTACTCTTTACCTTAGAGACAAGGTTAACTTATGGTATATGGAGAATGCTGAGGGACGAGGAGGAATTTCTTAGGAACATTTATATAATATGTTGCTTGATAGGTTCATTTTAACTAATCATGATAACTGTGTTATTGAGTTTAGTGATTATGTTCATATCATGATGGGCTTAATGAGCTTAAAGCTTAAAACAACTAGGTTTGGGAAAGATACCTCTGTTTCCAAATTTTAGAGGGCACTAAAGGGGGATTGAGACTTAATTTAAAGTGTGAGGTCTAGAAATTCCTTTCAGATCTTTATATAGGATATTAACATTGCTATATTAGAAGAATACAAGATGGATGTAGCTAATACCATAATGAAGTTAGACTAGAGGAGAAACCATAATCTATATAGGTAGAGCTCCTTTCAATGCTAAACCTATTAGGACCACAAAATATCGCCATATTCTAGTAGCACTTAACAATTAATCACTTATCATACTAAGAACAATTTTTAGTCCAAAGGAAACAAAAAATATAATTATGTAATTCCTATAAGAAGGTTTACCCAATAGAGTATTAAGTTAAAAAAGGAAGAAAGGCATCTGTTATCATTATAATGAGAAATATATTTTTGGGCATAAATGCAACCTAAGCAATTTAATTTGCTTCTAGGTGAGTAAAAGTGGAGGAAAGTGATGAGGAATTCGATGACCAAGTGTTATGGATAGTTAAGGAACATGGAAAAATCACACTGTATGCTTTAATTGGTAACTAAGTCAAAACAACAATAAACAATACAAAGATTTGCCAAGGAAATGCCTCTTAGCATCCTACTTGATATTGGAAATAGCAACGACTTCCTGGATGTAGGGATTGCTAGAGAAATATGTTGCTATTTGGAAAGTACTAAACTATGCGTAATCATTGTAACTAATGGTAACAAAGCCACTAATAGGGCTAAGTGCCCAAACATCTAATGAAATATGTAAGATCAAGGATTTGAAGTTGAGCTTAGACTAAATGGATGTGGCACCATAGCCTAATCATCTTTGACTATAACAATTGCAAGGTAGTCATCTATAAGGAAAAATGAAGGATGATATTACAAATATTAAACTCTTAGCAGGGCCTTTGAATAATGGAAGCAAAGAAATGTAAAAGATTTTTGCAGAAATCAACACATGAGTTGCCAGCTCAGTTACTTCCAATTAGCACTAAGAAAGATAAAGAAAAGGTATCTCCTAAATAGAGAGTTACTGTTACAGAAGTATCAACACTCTACCAAACACCTATTGTACTACCCCTTGAGAGAAACATTGACATGATAGAGGACTAAAGGATAGAGCGCAACCAGTAGGTCAAAGGCCATATAGATGGTATTAGCACTTCAACACAAAATTGAAAAAGTGGTGCAAGATATGCTTGATGAAGTATTAATCTAGCCTATCTCTAGATTATTATCAATCCTTATTAGATAAAGACATTTCTTAATGATTTTGTGTGGATTACAATTAATTAAATGATCTTATAATAAAGAACAAATTCCTAATGCTAATAATTGAAGACTTTATCTAAACTTCATGGCTCTACTATATTTACTAAAATTGATTTGATGCAAGGGTATTCTCTAACTAGATTAAAGAAAGAAAATATAGACAAAGTTTGTCTCTCACCATGTTTTTCAATTTAGAGTGATGCCATTTGGGCTCACTAGTCCCTTATAAAATTTTAAGCTATGATGAATGATTTGTTTGCCCCACTTCTCAAAGAAGATGTGTTGATTTTGTCATAATATTTTGATTTATAGTGCTAACCTAACTCCTTATTTATTGCATCTTAGGGAAATTTTCAATATTCTAAGAGAGAATCAACCATTTGCCAAGAGAGCTAAATGTGGATTTGGAATCAAATAGGTAAGCTCATTGAGGCATGCCACATATGTTAAGTGAGTTAGCATTGACCTAGGTAAAATTGAATGTATGGTGAATTGGCATGTTCCTAAGACTATTAAAGTACTAACAAGATTGATTGGGATCAGTATGTGCTATAGGAAATTTATTCAACATCATGGAGAGGTGGTTGTGTTTAACTACTCTTCTCAAGAAATTAAGAATGGTTTCATTGGAATTCTAAAGCCTAGGTAGCCTTGAAGAAGCTTAAGTACATGTTATGCTCTGCTCCTGTTTTATCTCTCTTAGACTTCTCTAGGCCTTTTGTACTTTAGATTCATGCTAACTCTATAAGGATTGGAGCTATACTGAAGAAAGATGACAAAACTTATTACATTATTTAGCTAGAGACTTTGTCCTAATAACCAAGTTCTTTCCCATGAAAAAGAGCTCATGGGAATAATGACAACAATTTTAATGAAATCACTATCTAGCTAGACATCTTTTTATCATTAATGTTAATCATTCCAGCCTAAGGTTCTTAAAAGATCAAAGGTTACTTAACACTTTGCAGCAAAATGACTTCTTAAGTTTCTTGATATGACTTGACTATTAAGCAAGCAAGTGGTGCAAAATAAAGCAGTAGATGCTCTTTCTAAAATCTATAAAGAGACTTTAACCAAAGAATCAATCCATGTAATGATATAACTTCAATTTAGCCAACACATGTCTCAGTGATTGTTCTAGCAATGAAAATGATCACATCGCTTTAATTTTTATATAGGCGATTTTAGTAAATCCAGGAGACCATATAATCATTCTACATTAGAAGGAATACTTAGATTGAAGGAGAGAAGTATGTGTAGGCAATAACAATGGAACTAGAAAAAGGAATTATTAAAACCATGCATTCTTCAACTATTAGTGCAGAGATGCATGCATCATATTAGAGAGCCAAAACATATTTTTACTAACCAAGGATGAAGGAATAGGTACATGATTCTATTACTTAGTGAGACATTTGCCTTAAGTCTAAAAAATAAGAATACTCTATTCCATAGATAGTCATTATCAGTACTAAAGATACCCCGGAGCAATATCTCCATGAATTTTAATGAGTGATTGCTAAATTCTAAAGGTAAAACTATCATTTGGGTGATTGTTGACAAATGGTTAAATTTGCTCTCTTTATTACTCTAGAGCATCCATACTCCGTAGAGAGTTTAATTAAAGTTTTCTAAGATGAAGTATTTAAATTATATGGGATTCCTAAATTTATAGTAGTGATAAGACAACATACTTAAAATCACTCTAATGGGAATTTAGCATGAGCATTGCAAACCATCCAAAGGTTCATGAAGTTTTTAAACTATTTGGATTCCAAAATTCATTGTACTGATAAGACACCAAACTCTAAAGCACTCTTAGAAGGAATTATTTAAAGTAATGGGAACCACACTTAGCATGAGCATTACAAACCATCCAAAGGGTCAATATCATACTAAAAGTTTGAATAGATGCTTTGAAACTTATCTCAAGTCTATGATACACATAAGGCATACAAAATGAGCTTATCGACCATCATGGCTGGATGGTGGTATAACACTACCACTCATTTTATTATCAAGACTTCTTTTTTTTATGCATTTGATAGTTATTCCCTAGCATAATTATCTTTGGGACCTTATATTGAGAGCACAAATCCTAATATTTTGAATTTATTAGAAAGTAGACAACAAATGCTACAACAGCTCAAGGAGAACTTATATGCAACTCAAAATTGCATTAATCAACTTATTGAGAAGAAGATATTTAAGAGACAGTTCAAGATATGTGATTAGACCTATTTGAGTATCAAACAAATTGGACAAATTGGGCAACCCCTTAGAAAAGGAACTAAATTGATGGTTAACTATTATAGACCTTTCTAAGCTACTAAAAAGATTGGTGTAGTCATTTATAAACTCAACCTACCTACTAGATATCAAATGCATCTAGTGTTTCATGTGTCCCTTTTCAAGGAAAAGGTAAAGAATGCTATTAAGATAAGCTCTACACTACCAATTGTTGGGGATAAGGGACAAATTCAAGTGAAGCCTCTTATAATTTTGAGCATAAGATTTATCAAAATAAGAAATTTTCTAGTTCCTCAACTACTCATTCAATGTTCCAATTCTAGTCCTCATAAAGCTAACTAGAGAGAATATGAAGTTGTTGGACTCTAGTTTCCATATTTTAGCCATGAGAAAGAGGTTGAAGTAAGGAGGAACTAGTGTCATGTTCAACTTAAATATTACCAGTCGATTGGATTTATAAAAGGGTAAATTATTCTTTATTCAATCAAGTAATTATTTCAATGGATTAATAATAAAGAGATGGAATCAAAAGACATGTTGGCCATCAGTAGAGAATTAATGAGGGAATGATTTCTGTTATGGGCAGTGTTGAATATTTTTGTTTGGTGTGGGGTGGATCCTCACCAGATATATTTCAATTCTATAATTCCATTATCTCGTATTTTTTCTTTGGTTGCATTTATGAATGGTATAGTTGGTCCTTGTTAATATCTTCTAATTTATTTATGAAATTATACTTCCTTTGCTAATGTTTTTCGCAACTTGTAATCCTTTTTTCTTTTATAACTTATGGGCCATGGCATTATGCTATCTAATGTTTGAGAGAGATATGGTGTTTGCAAATGTGTATGTTTTTAAAAGTGCATTAAAAAAGTATGTGGTTAGAGTTGGCTTCAACATGATTAAAAAAAAGAAGGTGAAGGTGAAGACGACTACTAAGTTTGCTATATAAGCATGGCAATGGAGGATCCATTGCCTTACTTACCTAGATGGAGTGACATTTGATATCAAAAAAGTATGGTCTAAATTGTAATGAATATGTAAGTTGATCACAATCATATGAAGGAAGCTAATGAAGCAAAGATGACAAAGGTGTCATGGAAAAACCTAAACATGAGACTTAAAAGATTGAGAAATGAGTTGAGAAAATATAGATTTGTTCTCTTTAAGTACAAAGAGAGAGAGAGAGAGAGAGAGAGAGAGAGAGAGAGAGAGAGTAATTACTTCTATTGGTTGCAACCATACTGAATCTTTCTCCCAACTACCTGACCATGGTGGGATGGTGTTAACTATTAAAGAAACAATTCTAGCTCTAATTTTAGGATGCATTTCCTAGGTGCTATAAAAACTGATGATGGTGAAGATATAGAAAATAATTCAATACTATTGACACCTACTTTTAAGAGAGTATTCATGGGCTTAACAACTTCAAGGGATGGGTTTCTTAATGGTTGTAACTTATTTTTATGTTTAGGTGAATGCTACTTTCAATGGACCTATAGAGGAATGTTATTAGTTGCTGTGGGATTTGATGAAAAAAGTAGACTTTATCTAATTGCATTTATTCTGGTTGAAAGTGAATGCAAGTATAGTTGGAGATTTTGCTTTCAATATTTGGAAGAGATGCTTGGCGGATTTAATAGTGACAAGCCATGAAATTTTATAATAGATAAACAAAAATATAGTACCTATTTTTTACCTTGAATTGTTTATGTATTACTTCTAGAATGAATCCTAATTTCTGTACTAGTATTGTAATATAAATATAAAGTTTAAAGTGTAATTAAAAATCTTACCACAACTCAAGGTGTTAAATATAAGATTTGAAATAGTTCAAATATGATCTTGTTAAAGTTAGAATATCTGAAAGTGTTAAATATTTTTTTAACTTGCTATGTGCTTCAACATTAAATTGAAAATCTTTAACTATATCTCAAGGTGGTTAATGTAAGATTGATATTGTTCGAGGCTACTTTTGCTATAATGCTAAAAGTTGAAGATATTTAATGTTTTATATTTTTCATATGCTTTGAACACTCTAACATTTCTATATTATTTCCATTAGTAATGTCTGATTGAAACTATCAATGAACTTGATCCTAACGCAATAAATAGGAAGTGTTGCATATATATCTATGCTAATTTCAAATTAGACTTTCTATGTATTCTACTAAAAAATACTTTTGGATGACTACAAGATCATATAACTCTCACAGTCTCGATTAGACAACATATAAGATCAGAGAGCATATGCTTGACTATAAGCTTGCTACTTAGTTTATGATTATATCTATGGCATTGTTGGCAACACATGCTTTTGATATTAGATTGAAATTAATTTGTCACAAATAACATGCATGAGTCCTTTAATCACCAGATTTGTGAGTGAGGCTAAGCCCCATTTGACTCTATTAAATGGTTTTAAAAAAAAGTTTATATGTATATTAGAGTAAGGTATGAAAGAGGCTTGAGGTGGATTAACAACAACTATGAAAATATTGTTACTATGACAAATTGTTTGGGTGAGCTTACAAATTCTCAAAATATCTTATAAGATGTTAGAGAATTTAAAATGAGGAGTCCCTAATTTATTTTTAAAATATTAACAAATCGTGTACTTTTGACTATATTAGTTACAAAATTGTTATTACTATCTTATAGGCTCTAAGATCTTATTTTATTCACATGCTTTGAAGTTTTATTTTTAAAATAATATTTAACTTCTTATAAGCTCCAAAAGAAATTTACACAACGTAGGAGATTATAAAATATTTTAAATAAACTTTGCAAAACATCCTCTAAGTAAAATGATGTGAAAGAGGAAGTAGTTCTTGTCATTTAACAATTAGTAGTGCATTTGAGCCTTAATTTAAAGTATCAAGAAATGCACCACATTGTCAACCTTATATCTAAGAGAAACACGAGGACTCGGATGTCTTTAGAATTCCTTGCAAGTGTGTTGCTTTAGGGAAAACCCTTAGGAGAGAGTTATTGGAGCTGCATACAGATATGAGCTAGTTCACATTTATGTACTTGAAGGCCTATTGTGATATTATTCATCCAATTTCAAAGCCTATTTTAGGCCTTCAAATATGACTCCCTACCTATATCGTCAACGGATAAAGAGGCTACCAATTAAACATAAAAATAATAGAAGAAGAGAACCAAGGGAGGCACTAAATTGATAGAATTAAGAGATCAAACACTTTAAGATGTAGCAATTATGTTGCTTTTAGACACAATCATAGTTCACTGGGACCTTGAGAGATTGTTCAAAATGATTGTTGCAGAACTAAAATGGAGGTTGGGGTTTTGGTAGAATGGTTTAGAATGGTAGATATTGAGATTGAACACTATTTTCCAAGAAATTGGTCAAAACGGTGCAACAATCCAATTTTTTGGACTATCATGGTCGTACGAAATGGAATAGAATAAAGTGGTAGAAGATCATGGGTATTGCATTTGCAAACAGGGAAATCCTCCAAGGGTTTTAACAAAGAATCTGATAAGAATTATCACAGCATGTAGTTTGCTGGAATTTAGGGCCCTGGCATTGCCTTATGTGGCTGTTTACATGCCCGCTGATGATATAAGATGGTGCTTGGAAAATGGTGAGGTTTCGCTGGGGTGTCTTGAAGAAGACAAATATATTTTTTTTTTCATTTTTCTCTTTAAGTTAAAGCATTGGTTTCTTATTTAGATATTTGCTTGTGGTCTTAGGGACAATTAAGGAAACAAATACTAGAAAATAGCTCTTTCAAATTCAATTGTAGCATGAATTTCTTGGCATGTGAATCCCTAAAAAATTCTAGTGCTCTTTCAAATTTAATTGTGGAAGGAATCTCTTGGCATGTGATTCCTTGAAAAAGTAAAATCCAAAGGAAACCTATTCCCAATTTGTTGTTTGGTGGTGTCTAATCCATTATTTGTTGTATTAGAAGAGAGCCAAATCCAAATCCTACTCTTGAAGAGTTATCTAGCCAAGTCTCATGGTACACCATTTCGGGTGGACTAATTTACTTCGGTTTTGGGAAGAAGCATGACAAAAGTTCTGAGAGGTTTGAAAACTAGGAAAAAAATAAAAGAATCTTAATCATATATAATCCAAATTAGTTTTGAAAAGACAATAATTTTATTCTTATTCAAAAAAATAATGCCTTATTTTTAATTATTTGTGGGTGTGCTATGCATATAAATTTAAGTCTTGGCATATAAATGCTACACCTATAAATGCAACTCATCCCAACCATTCTTTTACAAACTCGTGGCATAAAAATTCTTCCTTCACAATAAGTAAATATTGCTTTTGTAATTGTAAGAAAATTATTATTTTTTTCTTAAGGCTTCTTATCTCGGTGCCCCAGAAGATGACGGATATACTTATTTAATTACTTTTTTTTTTATCTCAAATTTAAAATATTATTAGATTTATAAATATTCAAATGAGATTGTTAGAATTATTTAGTTACTAATTATATTTGTGCCTACTTTTTGTTTTCACATTTTATCAATATTTCTATTATGTTTTATTCTGTGTATATTTTAGGATGCCTCCAAAATGAGATATTAGTTGGGGTTTTGGTGATCTAGTAGATGATGAGCAAAAAACTATAAAATGCAAATATTGCAGCAAAGTTAGTAATGGTGGACTAACTGAAGGAGTGTGTAGCAAAAGGATCCATGTAATAAAGCAAAAAATCTAAAACAAAACTTGACTAAACACCTCCCAAGGATCAAATCATGTTACGTACCAAGTGGCTGGTCACCTCTCTATTTATAGAGGAGAAAGGGTGTGATGCAAGTTGGCATTACACCTCCCATGAGGTGAGGTGCCACCTATGCAAGCAAGTTGCATGTGAGATGTGAATTTCACTTGTATTTGAATTTCATTTGGAGCCTTCATTTCATCTCATGAAATGTCATCCAAATAAATTCAAAATGCACCTCAAATGAACTCCTTTATTTGATTAAATTAACTTCTTAATTTAATTAATTGGTTTTGACTAAACTCCTGAAACTAGAATATGTTAACTTAACCCCTTAAGTTAACTTAACCAATTGGTAGTTATATGATATCAATTAAATTAACTCTCTTAAATTATTTTGATCAATTTAACAATTAAATCAATCAAGCCAAAATAACCAAAAATTATCCAATTATTTTTCATCCACAAATCAGTCACATGGAATTATTATAACTTTTAGAAAATTCCTTTCATCAACTAAAACTTCCTATTGGCTTTTGTGTGTAACCCACTAAGTTCTCTCATTCATTAGACATGGGCTCACAACTCTTATGATATTTAGAATATTGAAATATTCATATTATTTTAAACTACTTTAAACTAATAGCTCAATTCAATTAATTTCAATTAGTTGAAGAATGCACAATCTCCATGGCCGATGTCCAACCTTAAGCCCATAGAGCCCCATTAATTGGTTAAAATGAATATGCTCTTGGTGAACTATTCTAGCTCTACGCTTGCTATGCAAATATAGTCCTTCCATCTCCTATCTCCTAAAAAAGGCCTAAGATATGATATTTGACAGCTCCTTAATATCCTCGATAACTATGTTTCTATTCCTAATGTTTGGTTCCCATTTATGACCTCATCTTTGGAAAACTCTTTTTTCAAATTGTCATACTACCTTGTGCAAGAATTTCGTGGAATCGATCGTTATAGAACACAAAGGAGATGTACTCTCCTTTCACAACGACGAGGAGATGGATCTCACAAACCTTCATGTCTAAGTAACTCATACCCAAGTTCAACCCAGATGACCTATAGAATGGTCAAGGAAGAGTTAAAGCATAAAAACCTGAACTAAAGGTTACCATGGATGCTCTAGTCTAAGGACTAATTATAAGTTAGAGAACTTGCCATTATTGACTTGCCACTATGACTATCTAGTTGATTCTTTGAGCAGGCCTTCAGTAAACTTGTTGTCTAACAAGCACTTATTAACATGCACCTATGTGTAGCATGGATTGCTCATGAAACAAAGCAATATCCAACTCTTTGGATTTATGCATTGTTAGTACAAGTCTATCCAAATCCTAGATACCCTATTTCATAAGATTCTACGACTTGGAATATTTTGAGATCACAATCATGTTAGACTTGTTTTATGATCACCACCAAGTACGTGACCAAGTCCCATAGTTTAGTTTGATTTAAGGGTTTCAACCAAATGTTAGTGAAGAAAAAATAAGCATAAGATGAAGATAGCCATTTAAATATGAATATCATTCAATCAATATTGTATCATAAGTGAAATAGTTTACATGCTAATTTAATTGACTGCGGAGTACTATTCCAACATTAACAATATTAGAGCAACACATTGCACATGTGTCGAGGAATGTGGAGCCATATATAAAGGCTCAAAAAGATGTATCACAAATGCTTCCGAAATATCTTCAAGAATCTAAACTTGCTAAATCTATAATGAAAAAGAAAAAGAAATAGCTATAAGTACAATTTGAGAAGAAATTATGGATAGATATGCACTTGATGGTGAAAATGATAACGGAGATGAGGATGAATTTAGTAATAGCTATATCAATGGAGAAGGTTTGCCATAAATAGAAATGAAGCAATTGAGGAATGCCATAAAAGAAAGTCATAAAATGGCCAGTTATAAATAAAGGTATGCCATTGCTATGATTATGCATGTCCAATTTTAATCTATAATAGTTTGTTATATACTTATATAAATGCTTATATAAACTTCATTTTTTGTAATTGTAGGGCACTCTAGTACTGGTTCATCTCAAGGTCCAACAATTAGTACAAATAGAGAAATGACGGTAGCTTTAATGTAATGAGAGAGCCAATAAGCCTTTAAGTGGATTAACCCTTCTACATTCCTATTTAATGATGCTGGATCTCACGAGGTTGAGAATCTCCTTTGAACTAGACGGGATGACCTGTAACGCAACACACATTAAATTAAACGAGGAGCTCTTTGCTATAGCCTTCCAATGTTTAAGTCAGTACCAAACTAGAAAGGGTGCAAGGCAGAAGGGTTTAGTGAGTGTATCAATTGCACATCTAGGTCCCAATTTTTGATTTGGAGATTTATAGTCTTATGTTTGGGGATCAATTTTATCTATTTACATCTACTTATAATTATTTAAGCTTATTTTTATGGGTAGGCATGGACTTTTTGTTCGTCTAACTAGGATGATGTAATTTTGGTACAGAACATTAAGGTGGTGTAGGGCATGTTGTCGTAATTAATGCGGAAGATGCTATAGAGGAGACAACATTAAATGCAGTGAATATCTCCTTATGTCATTCCTACAGGAGTCTGTTCCTCGATTCCCAATCTCTAAATTCTAACTGTAAAATTGAGATAGTGTTGAGCCTATCCATGGAATCAAAGGTCGACAATATTCAAGCTTTTTGACCAACCCAATAGGTAAGGGTTGATTCTATTTTGATGGGGTCGAAGAAATCAACCTTAGCATTAATGGTCACATCATGAGTCCCCCCAATCTATGAGTCCTCAGCATAGCACGGTCGAGAGCTCATAAAGTTCAATAGAATTTTTGCCTAATGTCACAATTAACTGTATTGTTTATGCCATGGGGATATGCATCGTCCGTGTAACCAACAATCGACTATTAAATGCTTTAACAACTGATTATTTATGATGGTTTGCATTCTTGAGATAGGCCATATATATTGCGGGCATGGTCATTTTCATGTCCCTACATCCAAAAATCTCCACTCTCTAGGCTTCCAAGTTGATTCTTAAACCCTGAGATTAAGTTTTAGAGCTTCTACTCTTTGAGTTTGCAACTCTTAGGAAATTCTCATTCTTTTTTTTTGCATTCGATCTTTCCTTTACTTTTTTTTTCTTTTTATCTTTTCTCAATGGAGTTTGATAATGATAGCTAGAGTGTGAAGATGAGCAGAGATAGTGGGGTTAAGGTTGAAGAATACTCTAGCAGTGAGACCGAGAGTTTTGATAGTTTTCACCCTAACCAGATGAATGATGTGAAGGTTGATATTCTGGGTGATGAGGATGGTTAGGCTAAGTTTGTAGAGGCCCTAGCCAAAGAGGGCATCGAGGATGGGGGAATTTGAGCAGTGAGGGTGAGCCACAAACTTTGGGAGTTGAGAAACCTTTAGTAGGATCTCAAATCAACCCCATTAGGTTAGTAAAGGATTCAGGTAGTTTTGGTACGCGGCCTCTTTGGCCAGTAGAGAGACGAGACCATTTGTAAAAAAGTAAACCTCATGCAAAACTTAGACCTCCTACATAGACACCAAATCTACCATCATAAAGGCTAAATTAGCATATGCCTGAGCCCAATATCATATCCTTTTGAGTTTGAGCTTTTTGACCTGAGAAAGATGACTGCATGAATTGAGCATCTTAAAATTTTCCTATTGTGCACCTGACTGACCTCCAGTACATCTTAGGTTTCCCATCACACCTGAAGTTAGATTCTTTCTTAATGACATTGAGGCTTGCCTGGCCCAACTAGTTTTGAACTCTTTCCCCTTGATATATGCTTTTGTCGTCTACATGATATGCAATTGAAAACAACATTTCTTTACCAATTTTGCCAATCTTTTTCACCTGCTCTCATCAAGTAAATCAACTATTATCTTGGAGGTGGGTTATGATTACATCACAACTTGACCTAATTAATAAGCCCTTAACTATTATTTCTCTTCTTATGGAAAAGTTTGGAAAAGCAAGTGGTTCTTTGTGAGAGCCCCTGAGAGAGAGAGAGAGAGAGAGTATAAGAGTTTTGAGGCGGTGGGTCTCAGAAAATCAATTTGAGTGGGCAAGATTTATCTTCCTCGAACAATCATTTTGTGTAGCATCTGGTTGATGAAGGTCCCATCGACACCTTTGAGTTTATGATTGAGTTAGTCTTAGCCTTAGCTAAGTTTTCCCCATATCGATCAACTTTGATCCTAAGCTCACAGCTCGATAGAAAATTTTTCCTTTTTATTTTGGTTGATTTATAAAGTGTACACCCTTTATTCAACCTTTTTTCTTTTTCTTGTAGGTCAAAGGTTAGCTATGTTTGCTAGGGATAAAAAGCTTAAGGTCATCTATTGGAGTTACTTCTTTGTAGCCTTTTGACCTATCAGGCCAAAACCTACGTAGGCTATCGCATCTAGCTTCCCCATTCACCAAACTCCCTCTTCCTTCTTCCCCTAGTTATTGGGTTAATAGGGTTAAAGCCCCCATCACTGAAGAGACTTACTGCCCAAGACAAAGGAAAAAAGATTACATTTATCGAGAGAGAGCCACCTTTTAAGGTAAGACCATGGCCCTATTTGAAAATTTCTATGATCGGGCTCGTGAGGCCTACTTTCACTAAACCCATCATTGGCTCCTGAGGTCTTGAATAGCTTTCTTTTGAATCTGTTTGAGCTTTTTTCCTTTAAGGAGCCTCTCTTTGGGTTCGGTGCTAGTATTGTGAGTAATAACTTATCGATCATTAATGAATAGACCATGAGCACAACTACTTGGGACCTTAAGCTGTCAATCAAGGAAAGAGTTTGGGCATCACCATAGGGAAAGTCCTGAAGCAGCTCGATTCTCATGCCAACATAATAATTATTGATCTCCTATTCAATAATGAATTTACATAACGATGGTTTGCTAATCATTCAACCTCATGCTTGTGCAGATGAGTTAGCTAGGTTAGAACTTGTATTACAGGTACAAGTACATAATGTCGGACCATAATGCTTGGAAGAAGCAATTCAAGAGTATGTAGAGGGACACCATTAAAGTGCTAATCGAGAGTCAAGAACTTGCAATACCTAGAGACTTCAATCAACAAATAGAAGTGTGTGATCAAGAAGTTGAAGGCCAAGATGGACCAGAAAATGATGGCCCTTACTATTTAGAATAATAAGCTCAATGAGAAGGTGTTTGAGTTATAGAGATAGCTTCTCAATGTTTAAAGTAGGAGCTATCGTAAGGGCTTTAGGGGGGGAGGTTGGCTTCAGACGATGACTTTATAAAGGTCTTACCTATCTCTATAGAGGAAGTCCTGGAGAAGTTTGTTTAAAGTTTAGTCTTTGAAGATTGCTGCTACATAATGGGGGCCAACAACCAAAAGTTTAAGTTCGACCATACCATTGCCTAATTGAAGAATTTAGAGGCCAATTTGATGATTCAGTGATGAGCTTGAGCCTTGACGACAACCTATAGTCCTTTACTTTTAGAGAGGTGGAGGATGAGCCCCCTAGAAATAAACACTTGTAGCTGTTTGAGCTCTTGATCCCCACAATCTAGGAGATGGTAGATACTGCTCTAGGGGCCATCACTCTCACTTTGATCGTTGAGCTTTCTGCAAAAGTTGAGCAAGTTGGGCCCCCTACCTCGGTTTTACCTCTTCCAGGTTCGACATTTGTCTTTGTTGATGCCACTTCTCTCGTTATCACTAATAAGTTTACTAATGTTGCTAGTCCATCGATTACCCTATGAGATCTTACCTTTAGGGTTTTAACTTTTATCATTTTTTCCTAAGCCCGTATTTCTCTTTGACCATTGTGGTAAAGGTTTTTTGATCTATTCTCTTTAAATTTCTATAATAGTCTTATTATTTTTATTCTTTATCTGCTTTATGTATTTTTTATTGCTAATTTCAACCTTAAGCTTTGTTGTGGGAATCAACCTATGAATTGCTACTTTGCCGGATTGTGTGATTGACTTGCCATGCTATTTTAGTCGACTCAACTTGATCTCATCTTCACTTGATTCATACTCATGGGACTATCCCTCTTTCACCATCTTTTTGCTTACTCAATAAGTGCAGGTGTTATCACATCGAGTAAGTGATGCTTTTTATTAAGTTTGTAGGGTAGCTTAGATTATCATAGTAAAAATTTTAGCTGGAATGTGATTGAGACCACACTGTCAAACAAGCAACGAGATGATTTCATTGATCGCTATAGTGGTGATCTTTATGGTCAATACCGATCTTGATTACAATAATTGCTACATAGGAAATTCAATTAAAAATAATAGACACTAAAACACAATAACATAATAAAATTTAAGAGTACTTTATCATTACTCACTACAATGGCTATTTTTGGTCGAAAACTAACCTAATTACATGTTTCGCTACATAGGTGATTTTTGGTCAGAAATGACCTTGATTACATAGATTGGTACATAAGAAATAAATAGCTATTAAAAACTTTGATTTTCAAGTGTAATACATCTTGAGATTGGTGACATTCCATATTCTCATGAGCTTGGCACTATGCCCATCTGCTAATCGATATGCATTGTTTTTAGATATTTTGACAACTTTAAATGGTTTTTCTCAATTAATAGGGTTGAGCTTGCCTATGTGCTCAGTAACATCTATCTTCTAGAGGACCAGGTCACCAACTTGAAAAGTATAAGGTTTCACTTTTTTGTTGTAAGCATTTGCTATCTGCCCCTAGTAATGTTGGATCTTTACATACAAATGCTATATTTTCTCTTCGAGCAAATAGAGCTCCAAAACCCTTATCTCTTCATTTACCTCTAATCATAGTCAAGTATCTTGTTGTTTCTTCAATAATTTTGATAGAGAGCGTGGCGTTGGATCTATGGACCAAGATGTACGATGTTTCTCTTATTGGCACTTGGAGAGTGGTATGCCCAAAGTACCCTAAGGAAGTTGTTCACCCATTTCCCCTTGGCTTCATCCAACCTTTTCTTAATGTGGCCGACTTTAGTCTTATTGTAACCTCAGTTTGCCCGTTGCTTTGCAAGTTAACTACCGATATAAAATATTATCGAATCCACAAACTTTGGCACTATTTTATGATCTTTTTTCTTTGAAATTGGGTGTTGTTGTAGGATACAAGCAATCTCAAGAGTTTGAATCTACATAAAATGTTCTTCTGGATGAAAGATCGAACCACTGCATCGGTTATTTTGGCAACAACCTCAACTTCTACCCATTTTGTAAATGTTTGACAGCAACAATGAAGTATATGTGTTATCCTATTGTTGGGAGAAATCTTCCCACGATGTTGATACCTTACTAGTAGAATAACCATGAAACTTCACATGACCATCGATGCAACTTGTTAGTATGGGTTGTTAGCATGAAATTAGCATGATTCGCACTTTGATAGAAGTCTATTACATCTTTAGTTACTGTAGACCAAAAATAGCCTTGCTACAGCACCTCATGAGCTAGGGTCAACCTCTAAAATGGTTCCTATACACACCCTCATGAATTTCACTCAAAGACTTCATTTGCTTGCCTTAGCTTCAATCAATGTAGTAGAGGGTTCAAAAAAATATCATTTGAAGAGCCTGTCTTCTCTATCCAGTGTATATCTCACTATTTAGACATTGATCCTGCAAGCCTCTGCTTTGTCCATTGGTAATTTGCAATATTGAAGATACACCACTAGGTCATCTTGCCATATTAGGGTTAAGTCTTCAATTGAACATATTGCCCCTTTACTAACCTCAACATCAGATGTGCATAGGCTATCTTGCATTGATAAAGTTATTGTTCTTTGTCATGTGCCTTGGGCCAAGCTTGTAAACTTTGAAAAGATGTTGACTTTGCCATTCACTAACCCAACTGAGAGAGAATGATTGGAATTTTTACTATAGTTGTCGAACTACTGATAGATATCTGACCATTTATGTTTTTTTTTCATTTCATACATGCTATGAAATTAGCTGGCAATAAGTTGGGAGTCGGTTAGGGCTACTAGCCATTAGATTCTTTATTGAATAGCCATTTTCATCACTATGATGAAGGTTCGTACTTTGCCTTATTATTGGTAACTTAGAAGTTCAACTTTATGGCAACCTCGACCTTTGTGTCATCAGAGGCACATAGTAGGACTATTGCTTCTCTTTTCATGCTGTTGAGCTTCCATCAACATGCAATATCTAGAGGATGTGTGTTTTTGTTTCTCTTTGGCAAGGTCAGCTTATTCGATTAGACTAATACTTGAGCTTTGATGGCTATTCTTAGTTTGTAACTAATATTAAATTTACCTAGCTTAATCACCTATTTGGTAAGCTTGCCGAACACATTTTATTTTGACAGTGCATTCTTGAGTAGCTAGTTTTTCATGACAACGATACTGAGTGATTGGAAATATGTCCTAAATATTTGAGTCGCCATAACAATGGCGAGTGTGAACTTCTCAATCTTAATAGAGTTTTGCTTGACCTTTTGCAAAAATTTACTCAAGTAATAGATAGGGTGGTAGAGTGCCTTATCAATTGATGTAAGCACCAATTAATTGTGTAAGGGAAGACTGCCAAATATAGGTATAGTAGTTCTTTGGAGATCAATTTTGTTAATGCTAGGGCTTTTGATAAGTACTTCTTCAAGGCGAGTAAGGTACGATCACATTTCTCTATCTATTATAAGTTTGGAATGGACTTTAGTATTTTGAAGAAAGGAAGGCTTTTGTATGCCATTCTCAATATAAACCTACTTAAGGTAACTATCTGACCCACTAATCTCTCAACTTCCATTTTTGATCTTGGTGGGGCGATATCTTATATGGCCTCTATCTTTTGTGAGTTTGCCTAAATCCCCCATTGGCTAATCATGTAACTTAGGAATTTTGCTCCCCAAACTCCAAAGGTACACTTGGTAGGGTTGAGCTTCAAGCTATATCGCCTTAAGATGGATAAAGTTTGCACCAAATCCTTTAGATGATCTTTTTCTTTAACACTCTTGACTATCATATCATTAATGTAGACTTCCATTGATCATCTAAACTTATCCTTGAACATCATGTTCACAAGTTATTGGTATATGACCTTGAAAAATTTTAGGTCAAATGGTATAACCACAAAGTAGTATAGGTTCATGGGAACCACAAACACAATTTTATCTTGATCCTTAGGTACTATGAATATCTAGTAATACCTTTGAAAAGTGTCCATCATGCTGAGTAAAACAAGCTTGTTGTTGAGTCGATGAGGAGATCAATATGTGGAAAAGGGTATAAGTCTTTAAGTTAAGCTTTGTTTAGGTCGGTAAAGTTATTGCACATTCTCTACTTGTCTTCATTTTTTGGCACTAGACCAAGATTGCACAACAATTTGGGAAAGTGGATTTTGACCACATAGCCTACCCAGAGGAGCTTTTCGACCTCTTCATTTATGATTTTATTTTTGTCTTCTTGAGATACTGTTGTTTTCTATCTTATTAGCTTCACAATTGGATCGACATTTAGGTGATGAACAATCACATAATACTTAATGCCCTATAGATTGAACGTTGACCACGCAAAGACGTCAATGTTTTCATGGAAAAAGTTGAGGAGCATGTATTCAGTATGCAGGTTCAACTGGGTCCTAATCTTAATATATTTGTATGGGTTGCCTGGCTCAAGCTTAACTTTCTTGAATTCCTCCATAGGTTTAACTTTGGTACCTTCTAATAGGAAAAGTCCCAGGCTTATTTTTGGTGTCGACATCTTTAATATCTTAATGTCAACAAAGATAGTGTGCCATTTCTAAGCTTCATTGGCATTGTAAACCATTTTTCCTATCCCTACTAGAGTTGGGGACTTGATATTCAAATGGTAAGTAGAAATTACTGCTCCAAAGTCATTGAGCATTGATCTATTTAAGTTGAAACTGTAGGTGCGATGAGGGGATTGACGACCAAGTATTTGATCATCATTGTTCGTTATTGGGATGATGTTCTAAAGAAGGTCGTCAACTTAATTGATCCTAAGGACACAATTTCTAAACCACTGAAACCAATGAGGGCCATATTTACGGAGAAGAACATGAGCTTACCTAGGTTTATCTTTTTAAAGTTGAGTAAAAAATGACATTAGTCGAACTTTCATTATTGATTAGCAGCTTTTTGATAGCATGATTAGTGAACTCAGTGGTGATGACAATAGGGCAATTGGGTTTGTTTTCCACATCAAGCATCAAAATATGGTTGAGATCTTTATCTACAAAGGTGATCACTTTTGAACTAGTTGACACATGAAAAATTGGCTAGGTGCTATAGTAGTTCTTGAGGCTATTTCTATTCTTTTCTTGGAAGACCTAAAGTTCCCACCCATAGGTCTCATAGCAATAGTGCCAATCACTCCTCAAATAGGTTGGAGTCCCTTGACTAGATGTAGTCGGTGGTCTATTTGTTGGAGTATGCTTTTGGACTTGTCTATGTTTGAAAGTCATTTATCTTCATTCTTACCATGTACCTTTTCAAATATCCTTGTCAAATTAGCCGCTTTATCTCATCATACAACTAGAAATAATTATTCGTGTTGTGCACCTTTTGCTTGTGAAATTACAATACTCCTTGGAGTTCTTCATTTCGGGTCTTTTTGGCAACTTTCTTGGCTTTTTGAGGAGGTTTTCTTGGCAAATGGTCATCAAGATCTCTTTTCTCGATATGTTAAGTAGGGTGTAACTGGTCATACACTATATAGGAATTCAACATTTATCTCAATTATTCTTGTCATTCTTTGGTTTCTTTTTATGTTTTTATTACTTGTTTGTGCATGATTGCACGCCCACACTTAAGGTAGTTTATGTCCTCTTACACCATGTAACAATATGCTAGGTCTAGTAAAGCCTCCATGGTGGGTGACCTCTCTCAAGTCAAGGTGTTGTCATGTTTCTTATAGCATATACCCAGGAATAGGATATCAATGAGAAAGTTGTTCCTAGGATTTTTTATCTTCAAGACCTCATTGTTGAATCTGGTGAAGAAGTTTTTCAAAGTTTCACCTTTATTTTGTTTGACTGAATAGAGGTGTGGGGGGGTGGGGGGAGCTTGTTCTTACGCTTGCTAATGAACTAATGTAAGAATTTGTCATATAAGAAGTCATACGAGTTAATTAAGCATAGCTCGAGTTTCACAAATAGGTCCAACACTACTCATTGCATTGTGGTCACAAACAACTTGGCGTGTATGTGATCATTGTGTCTATATGGCTGCATAACATACTTAGACTGAAGGAGGTGTTCATTTGGATTGATAGTCCTATCATATCTTAGCGAACTAGTGGGCACCTTCACATCAGCTGTCACCCTCTCATTGATGATTTCTTAAATGAAAGAGATCTCTTTTTTGGGATGAGAATGCATTGTGTTGAGACCTTGGTATATATGGTCAAGATGGCATCATAACTGAAGTTCTATGCGATGGCTAAGCTGTTGTACTTGATGGGATACCTCTTTTCATTCTCTGTACTCAGCTCTTCCATGGTGTGGTGGGTTCACTTAGAGATAGTTAAACCTTTTGTTTTATGCTCAATGAGGTGAGGCATCGGCCATGGAGTCTATTATCTCTTTAGTTTATTGGTGATGGAACTCAAGAGAACCTGCATCGCAGTGCTGAGGTTGGGGCAATGCATCCTGAGGGGCTTGAGTTAGAGGTTGTGGCTCATGCTTGTGTGTAGCAGTTATTGTTGGAGGGGCAGTTGTTCCTTTTGTTCTTGAAGGACTTGTTCAGCCTATTGTTGATTGATCTTATTTAACTATTCTAGGGAAATTGCAATCACTTGCTATAGCTAGGTGCTTGACCGTGGCAAGTCCTAGGGCTGAGCTAGTTGAGGGGTTGATGCTGGCGCTTGTTCCAAGTTGGGCGTTTCCCTCCCCATTTGCCTGTCAGCATATGTTTTGAACCTTGTACTTTAATATTCTGGAACTTGTGTGTATATCGATGAGATGAGATAAAAGCTTAAAGTTGTAATCAAAAAGCTTGAGCTGGACCTAAATGCACAAGCTTGAGCTCTCAATAAGGTAAGGAATCTTTATTTAACATTCCTAAAAATAATTACTTTGTCAAGTATAACAATTTCTCTATCATATTTGTTATTAGATTAAGTTATTTCAAGACAAAATAGGAGAGTTTAGGTTTCCTCATATGAGAAAAGCAATAAAAAGCACTTTGCCAAGTTTTTTATTTTTTTTAATTTTTAATTTTATTAAGTGTTATCATATAATTTTTTCCAATTATCAAAATTATTGTTTTAGTTGCACCTATAATTACTTTTTTTTATATATTTTATATCAACTGAATGGTGAAGAAGCTTGTCACCTTAGGAAAATTGTTGACAAAGTCCTAAGCCACACATGCACATCCATTAGTTCTAAAAGGAATTGGAGCACATGGTCTTAATACACACAAAACTTCACAATCGTTTAGCTATGGTAAAGCTACATAAGTTAGTTTATGTCTACTATAATATGTGATTCAGGGTGCAAAATATTTAATATAAGAAATAGGGCAATAAGTACGATATTCCTATTGATCTTAATCATATATTTCTTGATGATGACATCTCAGATGAGTGGACTCGAGAGAATGAGGTGTCTCTATTACCAGATGATGATACAGTGTGGTTAGATGTAGAACCAAAGAAAGAAGATGATAATTTAACAAGTAATGCTCTAAGGAGTGCCAAAAATAAAACAATTGATGTATTGTCAAGACAATAAAAAGGAAAAAATATTCAAGTGAACAATGAAAGTGATGAAAGTGACAAAACTAATGATAGTGATGATGAGAACAATGATTAAAGACCTCATGATGGTGGTGGTGGCAAAAGACATGCTGATATAAGTGCTAATGACTATCAAGATGGTTAATATAACATTGGCATGTCGTGGGCACAAAAAGATAAAAATTGTTATGCAACTCAAGATACTAACCATGGTTAACATCCATGAATAGAAGAGAAACTCCATTTTTTGGTTGGGTTGTCAAGTGTTGATGATTATTCTCCCATACTGGTAGAACATTTAGGTGAGGATATAGAAGTGTTGATGAGCATATGTAAAATTTGGGCCAAGGAAAATACCAACAAAGTTGGCCTACAAAATATTTTGATAATGTGAAAAAGAACTATGATAGTAATTTTTACTCTCGCACCCACTCTCGTCATTATGATGATAGAAGCCATGACAGTTCTAGTGAAAGATAAAATAGATATTATGATTGTTCATCCTTCAATAGCACTGACTGATATTGTGCATTTGATCATAGATCAAGCAATACTGGTGGCAAACATAGTCAATTTGAAGGGTAGTCTGAATATGCATGCAGCATATATCATGATCATTTGTCTTCCAGTAGCATTGGATATCATGGACATGATTATGAATCTTCTTCAAGTAATATTAGCAGCATTGGTTATTGAGGATTTAGATACTATCATCATGGTGATGAACCATCATCCACAACCATCTTATAATACTCTCTCATCATATTATTTCATCTAGTCAATTTCAAATCCTCAACCTAAACCATTTGGTGCCTATTCTTTATTTTATGCCCACATGGAAAGTTACTTATCTAGCCAATTTCATAATCCTTTTGAGACAAATAATTGTGATTTTTTGCTCCCTCATCACTCCACATAGTACTATTAATAAATTAATTTTGTTATAATTATTTTTACCTTTATTATCTTGTATAATAGCTTTTCTAATATTTATGAGCTTTGCTAAACTTATATAATCTATAGCATTAATTTATGATGCTTGAAATTATACTAATTACTTTATATTAGTAAGAAATAGAGTTTAAAATGTTTTAATATTTTTACAATTTATTTGAAGATTTTTAATTATTTAATAATAAAATTATGTGGAATGTTCGCAACTGTTTCGTGATATTGCAATGTGTTGGTTCTGGAAAAAAATTATGCAAACAGTTACGCAAGTGCACATGCCGCAACAAGTAATAATGTAATGAGAAAAGTGTCGGTCCCACAAGGAACTAAATTACTCACTACGAATTACTAATTTATCACCCATTTGTTTTATTCAAACAAAAATCAATTATATAGGAATTAAAACTAAACTAAAGAAAATAAGAAAAAGTATATTGATTAAGATTTCTATTAGGATATAGAAAACTAGAATTATAATTTCATCATTCGAATAAGTTAATTACATAATATTCTCCCTATGAAATTAATAACATGTTATTAGTCTTGGGTCTTATGCAATCACAGGGCTTTTCCAAATTACCTGCAATCAAATCCCTAATTTATTCAATTCACTATATTCCTGTGTAAATTAACTAAATTATGGAAAAGATTGTACCACTCAATAAACTCTCCAAGACAAGCAGGTATATTCCTATTCTACTCACAAATTAATTAATTAATCAATTTAAACAATTAATTCTAAGATCTTCTATTGTCAATCAATTCTTAGATTATCTTTTCCAAGACTCCTCTAGAGTTTAAAGATGCATTTGACTATTGATTAAATAATTAAATAGAAAAAGCACACAATAAAAAAAATAACCTTAAGTGCTACTAATTACATGGAAGAAAATCATGCATCAATTTATTTAAAAGAATCCATTATAATCATAGAGTAACAAATTAGTTCATGATTAAATTGTCAAACAAAACATGAACAAAATGAAACATCGTTTCAAATCCAGGATGAATCATATATCTATTTTGTTCTCTTTCAAATTTTGAATTCTCACGGTACTTCTAATCTCTAAAATAGAAAATCCAAAATTGAATTCTGATCTAAATATCTGAAAGGCGTATTTATAACTAATTGTAATAGTCTTCTAATTAGAATAGGAGTCAAATAAATAAAAAGACTCTTCTGTCTATCCTTGATTAGATTATGAAGTGTCATCCTGCTAGCATTCCCATGAACTTGCGTCAATTTGTCCTTTTTTATAATTTCTCTACTTGTATTCCAACAATTCCAAATTTTCATCAATAGGCAAGTGCATTAAATTTTTTTAAACAATAAAATTATTCGTTAAGTTCTAAATATGATATTAAAATTAATATGAATAGGAACTTAACAGATACCCCCAAACTTAATATGTTGCTTGCCCTCGAGCAACACCAAGAAAAGACTTAAAGATACTCTAAGAAAAAACAAATCAACACTAAAATGCATGTGCAAAAACATCACTTCTTTTTGTTACTCTCAGAACTACTTTAAAGCTATTCTCGTAGTTAACCATAGTTGTGATATAATTTCACTATGCACAAATAAGCAAACATAATGTTCAAATAAATCCCCCATGTATATGTGTGATATCTTTACAAGTAGTTATTGGTAATTCGGATTAATTTATGTACAAGTACAAGACTCTACTCTAATACTCCATAGGTTTGCTTTTAATCCCTATCTCCACCAATGTAGAATACAATCAGCAAAAGGATTGTTTAAGACTTTTAGAGCGTGTAATGTAGGCTTGAGTAAAAGTAGGAAATACATGGATAATACTAACTCAATGCCCATAGCACTTGTTCATCATCACCTTTTAATACTCCCCTAAACTATTTGAATTGTACTTCTCAATTTCTTTCTTTCTTTCTCCTCTTTTTCTCATACATTTTTTGGTTTTTTTTAGGTGGTGTTCATGCCACTATGCACCTTTTTAATGTTTTTTTCAGAATTTTTTTTTAATTTCCTTTTTTTGGTGGGGGAAGAAATCAAACTCGTTGGCGTTGTACTTTAAATAGATCTAACAAGTAATTGTGGGATTTATTTGGTAGGATCATGTGTTTAGGCTAGCTATTGAGTTACCTGCCAAATTAGAAGGATAATTTAAAATAGGTTCAATAGGGGACCCTCTGGATGTAATGTCTTTGGTAGGCTTGAAAGACTCAAATGGGTCAAAAATGGCCTAAGTCATTTTTCTTATTTGAGTATTTTTTAGGATTTCGCCTCGATAGGGAATCAAACAAATTCTAAAGTTTAAAGTATACCTATGTTGCTCATACATAAATGTCCTCTAAATCAAACCAATAACTAAAAGTGAGAAAGTGAGTGCTCAAAAACAAAGGATGTAATCCTAGCATTGTTTCTACTCAAAGTGCATAGTTTCATCATCACACAATTATGATTTCCCACAAAACACAAAAATTAAAGAAGTAATATCTTCATTGATTCCAGAAGATTAATATTTGTATATGTAGGACATCGACTCAATTACTAAACCCTAATCAAAACAAAAATAATAGAGAATAAAAGAAACTAATGGACTCAAAACTGACGTGCAAAATCCCCCCAAACTTGAGAAGTGCTTTGCCCTTAAAGTTCTAATACTATCATGACAAAGAAAGAAAGAAAATAAGAAGAAAATAAGAGACACTAATATAAAAAAAAATAAAAATAAAAGAAAATACCCCCAAACTTGAGAAGTGTTTGATTCTTTTCCTTTTTGTCTTAAGCCACCTACTTGAACCAATTTCTTCCAACTCCATCATTTCATGTGGGAGGATTTCAATTATGAGAAATGGCTTCAATCATCATGACTTTAGCTTTCGTGATAACCACCTAAAATGGGAATTGTAGAATGATACCTCTTCACCTGGCTCTAATTGGTCTTTCAAACTGTTTTGATCACTCTTATATTTAGCCTCTACTTTATATGACTTGGTCTTTTAATTTGCCACACTAACTGCAAAACACTTGTTAATGTTCTTAGGAAAATAAAATGTTTTAAACACATTAAAAGTTACAATTTCATCTTGGACCCTCATAGTTAATCCACCTTTTTGCACATCTATGATAGTCCTAACTATGGCCAAGAATGGTCTCCCAAGAATGATTGGCACTTTAGTATCCTTCTCTATGTCCAACACAATAAAATCTATAGGAAAAATAAATCTATCAACTTTTACCTATACATTTTCAATTATTCCCTTAGGATATTTAAATGTTCTGTCTGCAAGTTGCAAGGTTACACTAGTTGACTTGAAGTCCCCTAATCCAAGTCGCTGGTCAATGGAATGTGGCATTAAATTTATGCTTGCTCCCAAATCATAAAGTGCCATTCCAGAAAATTTAGTACCAATTTTGCATGATATGGTGAAACACCTAGGATCCATAAGCTTTAGAGGTAAATTCTTTTGGATGAGTGCACTGCATTCCATTGTGAGAGCCATTGCTTCAAATTCACTTAGACGTATTTTCTTAGATAAAATTACTTTTATGAATTTTACATAACTAGGCATTTATTCTAAAGCTTCAGCAAATGGAATATTTATGTGGAGTTTCTAGAAAACCACCAAAAGTTGTTCAAATTGCTTATATAACGTTTGCTTCTTAATCCATTGAGAAAAGGGTAGAGGTGGTCTGATAGGATTAACTTCTTTAGCTTTCTACTTCTTATACTTTCTCTTCTCAATTGGTGATTCTTCTTCCAATTCCTCTGAAGATGTAGAGACCTTCTAAATTCTTGCAACTCTCTACCATTCCTCAACAAAGCAGCATTGCAATGTTCCTTGCCTTTTCCTTTAGGATTTATCTTGGTATCACTTAGCAACGTTTCTTTCTATCTCATACTCAATGCATTAGCTAGTTAGCCCATTTGTGTTTCTAACGTTATGAATGAAGCTGATTGACTTTGAGTTGTTGCTTCAATTTTTGTCATAAACTGCAAAAACATATCCTCTAATGAAATCTTCTTTTCCTGAGTTGGTGGCTTTGTTTGTTGCTGGAAGCCTGGTGGTGGCAATTTAGAAGCTAAAGATTGTCCTTGGTTGTTGCTCCATGAAAACTTTTGTTGTCTCTATCTAGGATTATAAATATTTGATTATGAAATATTTTGATTTTTGTTGAAGTTCCCAACAAATTGCATTGATTCCAAAGTATGCTGGAATTGATCACTTGAATATGCATCTATGTAAATATCACAAGTAATAAATTAGCCTTCTATTGCTTAAACTTGTTGCATTGGTTGGGTTATAATACTTGCAAGCTTGTCCACTTTCTTTGTTAAAGTTTCTAACTATACAATCAAAGATGTTGTTGCATTTACCTCATAAATTCTAGCAGCTTTCTTTGGTTGAGTTAATCTCTCAATTGGCCACTGATAACTATTTGCCGCCATCTCTTCAAATAACTCAAATATTTCCTAAATCATTTTTTGCACAAGTGTACCTCTTGCAACAACATCAATTATTCCTTTTGTTTATGTAGTTAATCCATTGTAGAATGTCTACACTTAAAGCCACTTTCTCAATCTATGATGAGGTCTTTTCTAAGCATCTCCTTATATCTTTCTAATGTCTCATAAAATATTTCCTAATCAAATTGGACAAAAGAAGTCATTTCAATCCTTAACTTGACTATTCGTGATGGTGGGAAAAACTTAGCCAAGAATCTCTATGCTAGAGCTTCCCAAGTAGTAATAGATCCCGATGGCAAGGATGACAACCAACTCTTTGCTTTGTCCTTTAGTGAAAATGGAAATAACCTCTACAGGATTGCATCATCAAAAACTCTATTATATTTGAAGGTATCACAAATCTCCAAAAAGTTAGCTAAATGAGCATTCAGATCTTTTGTTGGAGACCCTTCAAGTTGTATTGAACTTTATATCATCCAAATGATTGCAGGCTTGATCTCAAAATTATTAACATGAGCAAATGGTCTAGGAATTCTTGTTTGTAAGCTCTGAATTTGTGGGATAACATAAGCCCCTAGATATCAATGTTCCTCAGCTATTTCTACAATATCCTTGTTTGCTTGAAATAAACAAACTAAATAAATAAAGAAATAAGGAAAAAAAAGTTTGAACTAAAACTTGGTGCTTAAAATTAATATTAGAAAAAAGAAAATAATTTTAGTTCCCTGGCAATAGTGCCAGAAACTTGTTGGTTGTGCAAAATAAATTATGCAAATAGTTACGCAAGTGCACGTGCCGCAATAAGTAATAAAGTGTGAGAAAAATGTCGATCCCACGAGGACCTAAATTATTTGCTACTAATTACTAATTTATCATACACTTGCTTTATTCAAACAAAAATCAACTATAAAGGAATTATTAGGATATAGAAGTCTAGAATTATGATTTCATTAATCGAATAAGTTGATTACATAATTTTCTCCCTATAAAATTAATAACAAGTTATTAGTTTTGAATCTTCTGTAATTATGTGATTCTTCCGAATTACCCGCAATCAAATTCCTAATTTATTCAATTCACTATATTCCTATGTGAATTAACTAAACTATGAATAAGGTTGTACCGGACAATTTACTCCTCAAGGCAAGTAGGTATATTCCTATGCTACTCACAAATTAATTAATTCATCAATTTGAACAATTAATATAAGGTCTTCTATTGTCAATTAATCCCTAGATTCTCTTTTCCAAGACTCCTCTAGAGTTTAAAGATGTACTTAACTGTTGATTAAACAATTAAATAGAAAAGCACACAATAGAATAAATCACCATAAGTGCTACTAATTTCATGGAAGAAAATCATGCATCAATTTATTCAAACGAATCCATCATAATCCTAGAGTAACGAATTAGTTCATGATTAAATTATCAAATAAAACATGAATAAAATGAAACATCATTTCAAATCCAAAATTAAAAATAAAATCAAAGGGAGAAAAATAAATTCTATTCCTATATGAATCAGATCTCCACTTTATCTTTCTCTGAATCCTAAATTCTCACGATACTTCTAATCTCCAAAATAAAAAATCCAAATCTATGCTCTAATTTGAGTATCTAAAAGGCTTACTTATAACTAATAACAAGATTCTTCTTATTAGAATAGGATTCAAATAAATAAAAAAACTCTTCTGCTCATCCTTGATTATATTATGAGGTGTCATCCTGCTAACATTCCCATGAACTTGTGTTAATTTTTCCCTTTTTGTAATTTTTCCCCTTGTATTCCTGCAATTCCAAATTTTCATTAATAAGTAAGGGAATTATTATTTTTAAACAAGAAAATTATTTATTAAGTTCTAAATGTGATATTAAAATTAATACTAATATGGGATAACCCAATAGGCCTATTTAGCCTAACAGGCCCAACATTAGTTCTGGACTAAGCCATTCAACAACAATTATTTGGTCGAGTATATTGTTACTGACTGCACTCGATAGAAAGTTTCATCCGTTCCAGCATATTCTACCATCTCCATAATCAACCAGCATGACAGCCGGTATAGTCACTCCACCAACCTTACCACCACCTTTGACAGGGAGGCACCTACCAAAGTATTGTTCACCCTTGAAAATAAGAGATGGAGCCACATAGAACAGTATTGAGATTTGGAATGACCATCAACCCTTTGGCAAGGACTAAAGCTCAATGCATCTGATAGGGACATCTTTGATAAATCACGCACCAGGAAAAGGTTAGAAATATCTCATAGCTCGCCATGCTCCAGGTAATGCCAAAAATACTATAAGCTCTCAATATTCTATTCAATTATCATATTTCGACCAGAACTAACTTGAGCATCGGAGTGCCTTAGTCGGGGGCACCTCGTCTAGTTTAATGTGTGTTGCTGTTGCAAATCTCAGATCTCGAGAAGAACATCAATTGGATTACTTGACCTCTTTGGCTAAATCTCCCCTAAACATATCTATCACTATAAATGACCTTCAACCTCATCAATATGAATAGGGACTTAACACAATGGAAATATAATTTTACCTTTTGTTTAGACTCCTATAACTATTCCTACGAACCATGGACACAATGTAAGAACCTGCATCTTAGTCCACTACACAGCATAAGAAAATGATTATTTATATCCTTATCAAGTTATTAAGTTACCTGGATAGCAAGCTAGATATCATCAAGTTAATAACTAATTAATTTTTATTGTAGAGGAAAACTTAAGAATGTGATAGTGTCAACCTTAACAACCTTTTTAACGAATTACTCTATTTCTACTGAGAAAACTATCACCTTGGGTGCTCAAGATGGACCATCTAGCTAGAGATACATAAAATTAAAAATTTTCCACTATGAGTATATTTGCAATATTGATGGATGGTGAGGTGTTAGGTATATCTGTAACATCTTAAGTTTGAACAAATGTGTGTTGAGCTTCGTAGTTTTGTAACTGAACTTGGATCTTATAGTGTTGGTTCATTCATATGTTATTTCTGGATTTGAAAATTGAGGATAGTTATAAGTCATAGTGGTATCATTAGACACATTTTGAGATATTAGCTTTTTGAAGGATGGAAATGTAATAGATATTGAAATAATATTTTTGAAATATGATGTTAGGTTCAATAAGTGATTTCGTAATCGTTGGACATTCTTAGGGGTAAATATAATGTGGTAAAACTATTTATGTTAACTAAAAAATTGCAATGAACCCCCTGTAATCATCGAAATAGGCACAAAACCCCCTCACGAAAAAAGAAATAGACAAACAACTTATATTTTTTAAAATCACACAGCAAGCACCCTAAGAGCATTGATTTAGCTCATGTATGGGCGTGTGCGACTAGATATGTATTTTTATGCATAAAAGATGATTATACCTTTACTTATCAGCCATTGAATTTCTTTTAAAAAATCGATGGTCCAAATTAAATCATATTATATCTTTTCGAAAAAATATTAAAAATAGAAATAATATATTATCATATATATAGTATAATAATACATATGTATACTATATATATAATATCATGTATTATCCCAACCCCACCTCCCACACACACCCCGGCTGCCTGGTAGCTAATGGCCATTGCAGCCATGGCTATTGGTAACTGTTTCACTGCCAGGGCCATCGACATGGCAGCTATCCCCTGACAACTATTTGGCTATCGGCATTATAGGAAAATTGACATTTAGTTGCACTAACTTGGTTATAATTTACAATATAATGACGCAAAAAAGTATTATGGTAATAGTTGTATAAGAATGCAACTATAATTATTTGATGGCATTTGATTATTAAATGAGGATAAAATAGTGATATTTGATTGAAAATGCCAAGATAAATGTATTTTAAAAATATTTAACTAGTGTCACTAATCTTTTTAAAAAAATGCTACTAATATGTAATTATAGTGTCAGTTTAAGAAAAATGTCTTAGCATATTCAATGGCACCAATTTAGTGGCATTTATAGTATAATGATACACAAAGTAATATGGTGATAGTTAGAAGAAATACCACTATAATAAAATATTTAGTGGCATTTAATTATTAGATGACATATAAAATAATGACATTTGATTAAAAATGCCAACAAAAATATAATTTCAAGATACTTAACCAATGCCACTAATTTTTCTTAAAAAGTGTCACCATATTTTTTATGGTATCACTTAGAAAACTACGACAAAATATTTAGTGGCACTAATTTAGTGACATTTAGTAGTGTAATTGCACACAAGAGTAACATGGTGATAATTGTTGAAAAATGTTACTGTGAAACAATATATTAGGGGCGTTTGATTAATAAATGACAAAAACAAAAAAAATAAATAGTGACATTTGGTTGAAAATACCAACATAAGTATATTTGCAAGGCACTTAAGTAGTGCCACGAATTGTTTTCTTAAAAAATACCACTTATATTTATTTATGATGCCATTTGTAAAAAGTACCACAAATTATTTAGTGGCACTGATTCAATGCCATTTTACAGTATAGCAGTACATTATAATATAGTGATAGTAATAAAAAATGCTGCTATAATATAAAACTTAGTGGTAATTGATTAATAAATAATATAAAAACACAAATTTATTGGAATTACTGACTTAACTATATGTTAAAAGCATTTAATTAGCATTACTACCTTTTTCTTTAATGAAAATAAAATCATTCATAATTTAGTTATGGTGTGACATAAAAATAAATGTCCCAAAAATAAATAGGATATATAGTTATTAATAACTATAAAAATTTATAAATTTATATCTTACCATAATTTATTGATTAAATTAACAACTTAAGGTAATTTTAATGTATCAACTAAATTGACCATATTTTTCAAGAAGTATAAAAGTTTTAAGTTTTTACCCATTTTTGCACCTCATCTATATAATTTTTTTGAATATTTTCTCTCTAAATTTAATGTCTTACACTTTTTCAAATATTTTGTTTAATAAAACAATTTCAAGCATGTATTTAAATAATTGACAAAATATTGTAGTGCCCTATCCGAGAAGTGCCTGCATCAGGCCAAGGTGCTATTTCAGTCAAATTCCCAAAACAAATTACACACCTCCAAAATTCTCATTTTAAATAATTCCATAACAATATGAAATGAATAAAATGCTCAAAACGAATCCTAAAATTCAAACTCCACATGCATCTCCATAACCTTCAAATTATAAAAAATGAAAAGTAGACTCTAGATTGATCCTAGTCATGTTGAAAATGACAAGCAAAACCTAAGTTCCCATAACAATTTACAGTTGTCAAAGGCTCGATTTTAAACTACATATTCGCATCAAATTTAATCAACTCCAACCTGTTACACCTCATCAAAGATGAAGATGACAGTCTACTATTAGACATAATACTACATTACCAACATATATATCTTATTCTTACCATTAACATATATCATTATAGTATTAATTATACTATGAATGAGCAACCATGCTCACATTGCCTTCCATTCCTTAATTTGGGGAAACAACAGAAAGGATAATACAAAGAAAGTAAGTTCGAATGACTTAGTGAGGTAAGCATTTGCATTATGGACAGAAGCAGACAAAATGGAATGCAATGTACATATATAAGAAGAAAATTCATAATATGGATAACTAAAAGCACAGGATAAAATAGCTGGATATTGGGGAATTGAAAGATTTTACGAAATTCATGAAATAGGACTAGAGACCAATACTTCTTAAGCAACACATAATGAGCTAACTTAATATCATCTCATAATAGCGAAGAGTCATCTCAAATTTGATTGTATTTCATAGAAAATCTCAAAAATCATAAACAATATGAGTTCTAAAGAACCAAGTGAACAAAGTGTTTCATAAAAGACTTAGATTTCAAAGTTCTAAAATTTAATCAAATTCATGAAACCTATTATTTTGAAGCATTTTGTAAAACCGACTATGGGAAGTTTACCAACCTTCTGACTCCCGAAGATCTGCATAATACTACTTTATATAGCCTCAATGAGCAGCCAACTCATCAATCATCATAATACAAATTGATCAGCCCAACCCTTACCAATCTAGATTCGAGCGGCAGCCTACCTCTGACTATCCCAAAGTTAGAATTACAAATCAGGTCCTGGTTGGTAGATCAACCATCGATGGCTTGATGCCATAATTCTTAACTATACTTCTTACTAGAACTTGCCTTACGTAACTACACTCTTATTTATAAGTCAATTTAGAATCGTTTGCTATTTAAATCCATATAACTTATTACAGAAGATTATTCTAATGTGGATACTCGAATTACCTCGCTCAATCATATGAAACGGTAGTTATGTGTCTCATTTTCCTGAATTTATAAGTTTAAATCATATAAGTTAAATATTATTGTACATTCTGAGACTACTTAAGTTCAAATCACTTAACGTACAATGATTCAAGGTTTGCTATATATTTTAGAAGATATCTTACCTCCCTTTATCCAACTACTTTTAACTTTAGTTAATCCAATATTCTAATGTCATAACAATCTTATATGGAGATCTAACTTTATCTCAATTTATCATCTTGACTTACTAAGCAAGTCGATTAAATTAGGTCTAATTAATATCAATTAAATCTCTTATCAGAATCGACATTTCATATTTATTATTGACATTAAAGTTCTACTAATCAAATTCATTTTGTGATCCTTGTTGGCTTCTTAAACTCAATTTCTGAAATTAAGCTTTCCTTCATTGATTAGAATTTTGAATTCATAAATTTATTTAGGCTCAATCCTATTTTATATTAAGTTAAAAACTTAAATTAATTTATGGGATTTCTCAGGCATCAGAATTTGGTTAAATCCAAATTAATTAGACGTTTTATCAATTCTGAGCTAATATTTCATTCTTATCATTGAAATCTTAACTAAGATTTTGTCCATAATCAATAAACTTGGTCTATAGCGCACAAGCATATTTTATTCAATATAGAGACATGCTAACAATCAAATTTTCAAAAAATTAATGCTTGTTCGTAACAAATCAGAAAACTAGTCAATTAGTAAATTGAATTTTACTAAATTAACCGAGTTTGGAGTCAATTCAAGGTCTAAAATAAGTCCACATGTGCCTAGAATGAGATTCCCAACTTTGTGCCTGAAAGTTGTCTGAGCATTGCCATTGGAGTTGAGGTCTACCACTACAAATAGGTGTGCTTGGACATACAGAAACAAAGTCCTCAATCAATTTTTGGGTATCTCATCATCCCACTGATTAATTAAGCCGAGAAATGCCATTGCTCCATAAACTCTACTGAGTATTGTTGCCTTCAATTCTCATCCTCCAACGATCAAATCATGAAATTAAAACCACTGTTAAACTATTCTCATCAAGCCAATCAAAATCTACTCCCTATTTATGAGTTTTTGTGGATGAAAATTGACAACCCCTCACCTTTGAAGCTCGCAGCTACTGAGCTTGAATTTTTAACATTCTACCAATTAGTTTAGGCAATCTTTGGTGTCATTAAGTTCATTATGAGGTGAGGAAGATAATGGTTGGCTTAATTCTCTATTTTTTGATCGTCGAGAAGGTGTGGATTGAGAGGAGGGAGGCTAGTTATGCATGTGAAAATTAGGAAAAGTGGAAAGACCCTCCTTTTATATTTTAAACTTTTGAATAATCACAATTTGGCCCCAGCATTTTTCTTAGTTTACAATTCTAATCCCTCAATTTTCTAAGTACCTCATATTGGCCCCTGTTCTGTCAATTCACTCCTTCAGCTTTCTTTTTTTTCTCACAATGGTTCTTGCTCAAGTTTTAATTTTTGCAATCAAGTCCTTATTTTATTAAATTTCGGTCCCTAAAATTTTTCAGTTACGCAAGAGGTTATGATTTACCAAGGTCTCAGTTTGATTTTGTTATTACTATTATTATTTTAAAATCTTAATATTCCAATTTAATTGCTTAATTTAATTAAACTCTAATGAAAATCATGCCCATGGTTTGGGGTGTTACAAATATGTTTCTAAATTATAAAAGTATAATAATATTTTTAAAAATTTATAATGAACATTTTATAGGTAACTTGACAGTAAACTCATATTTTTTCAAATAAGGTGTTGCAAGTTTGAGTCTTATATAAAACAATTGAATCATGTTGGAGTTTCGTATATGGGGTGCTAGGCAGATTAAGATGCCTCTCAAAAAAATCTTTTTACCATTTAATTCAAAATGTTATTTAATTAATTTTATGACATATTAGTACGTCAACTAAGGAATCTTTTGTAGCATTTTAACATCACTATATGTATTTTTTGTGGCATATTAGCATGTCATTTAAAAGTATTTTGTGATTTTTTGACATGCTATTTATTGTATTTTTTATGACATATTACCTTGTCATTTAAATGAACTTTTGTAATATTTTAACCTACCAATACATGTAATTTTTAGTTAGCATGTCATTTAAAATAATTTCTAATGGCACTTTAACGTGTTATTTAATGCATTTTTATGACATTTTAATGTGTTATTTGATGCTATTTTTATTATATTTTATTATTGCCAAACAAAGGTAATCCAGTGATATTTATACCTCTAACTACAATATTACAAGTAACATTTTTAAAAAATATCATTAAATATAAAATTATTACTATAACATTATTTAAGTGGCATTTTTTTAGTATCTTTAATACTTGATTTTGTTGTAGTGCAATGAAAATAATTTTAAAAAAAAAAAAGAAAGAACAAGAAAATTGGGGGCCAACATGGCCACCGGGATGCCAAACTGCCATGCATGGCTGTCAGCAGTTGTTGGTTACCATAGTAAAATAATAATAATAATAATAATAATAATAATAATAATAATAATAATAATAATAATAATAATAATAATAATAATAATAAATAGATGGCGGTCAGTAGCTAGATCTAGTCAGCTAACCAGATTTGGCCACTATGCATGGCTGCCATGGCAGCCCACTAAGGTTTGGTGATTGGAAGGGGGTACTTGATAGGGTTTATATATAATATATACACATATGTTATGTGTAATTATATATATGTAATGTATACTATAGATAAATTTATATATGTATATGTATATTATATGTATATAAGCATGTATAAAAAATATATTATATATATTTATAAATAATTAATATTATTAATAATATGGGATAGCGCAGTAGGCCCAACATGCCCAAGATCAGGTGGGATAGCCTAGGAGGCCCAACATCAAGTCTAGGCCATATCGTCTATCAAGAATCATTTGGTCGACTTGTATTAACCTTATTTAGTAAGGTCTACAGTCAAACCACATTGACCTAAGGATCATTCCAGATGTTCCAATAGTCAGGTCTGGTCGACATGTATCGACCTCAAGACCATTCTAGTGTTGACTCAGATCTTCGCCGCATTTATTAGTCTGATAGGCAACATGCCTCCGCATTAATGACGTATGAAAATTGGTACAGTCGCTACCACCAACCCTACCACCAACTCTGTCAACTTTGCCACCACCTTTAGCAGGAAGGCACCTCCAAAGGTACTATTTATCTTAGAAAATAGAAGATTTAACCACCTGGAATAGTACTAGAATCTGAATATGGAATGACCATCAGCGTCCTGGCAAAGATAAAAGTCAGTATACCTGATAAGGGCACCATTGTCAAATCACACCTGGAGAAGGTTATAAATACTTCATACTCAACCACATCAAGGTAGTGCCAAATGCGCTATAAACCTTTTATACTCTCAGTATTCTATTCAATTACTATATGTTGACTAGAACTAACTTGAGCATCAGAGTGCCTTAGCTGGGGGTACCTCGGCTAGTCTAACATGTGTTGTGGTTACAGATCTCAAACCTCAAGAGAAATACAGCTTTGAATACTCAGCTTCCCTAATCGAATTCATCTCAAACACTACCCTTTTCACTATCAGTGACTTTCATCGTATCAATTTTGGCGCCATTTGTGGGAAATTGTTGAGATTGCAATGAAAAAGATGGTAACCACATGCAGAGCAGCATTCGGAATGGAGGAGAATATGAGGTCTATTTCTTCATCTCCTTCTCTCTCCCAGCAAGGTATACACATTCCAAACACCAGTGCCTCTCAAGAGCAGGTGGTGACACTCATCATGCCCCAGTTAATGCAGCTGATAAGTGAGCAGATTTCAGCTTAAATATCAGCCTAGCTATCTGCAGCTTTGAACAGACACACTACAGTACCTGCTCCTGTCATCAGTACAACTCCACAATTGCCCCCACTAGAGAATAGGTCTTCTGAGAACAGTCATGGCTAGGCAGCCATTCACCAAGTGTGAATTAGTCCCAGGCACCCATAGAAAGAGAGGAGATGACCAAAAATGTGGGAAGAGATAGCAAACTCAGTAGATCACATTAGACCTAATCAAGCCATACAGCGTGATAAGGTCAAATGCTTTAGGCGTGACTATTGCGAAGAAAGAGGAGAGTCTACAAACCTTGCATCTCAGCCCATTTGAGACCCATAGCACGATAGGGCCAAGCGTGTTAGATTGGGTTTTAACCAGAATGCCATCCAAGCAGATTGCGACAAGTGGGAAGAAGTATCCCATCAAGTCTAGCAGCTGAACAGGTGTCTCGATGAGATTTCAAGGAGAAATGCTGATAGAGCACCAAACTTGGATGCTCCTTAGAGATCTCATTGGGAGAGAGGGCTCCCTTTCAACCACGATATCATCGACGAGTGCATTACCATCAATGCCCAAGTCCCAATAAGTTTATCGAGATATGACGGCTCTACTGACCCCAATGAGCACCTCATGCAGTTCAAGCATAGGATGCAGTTGCATAGACACAACAAATATATCCCTGCTAAGATATTGGTAACCACTTTCCAAGGCATCGCACTAGACTGATTCGTGAAGCTGGAACCATCATCGATTTATTCTTATGATCAGCTGTGCGACAAGTTCTTGCATGAACTCACTAGTAAAAGGAAGGCAAAGCTCTCCCACACCCACCTCCACACTGTCAAGTAGGGTGAGGGAGAGTCCCTCTTTGATTTCTTCACTAGATTTAACATGGAGGTCCTCAAGATAAATAACCTTAGGATTGAGTTTTTGATTGATATGTTATTCCTGGGGTTTTGACACAAAATGTGCGCCAATGCATTGGTGCGAGAACATCTCGGATCGATAGAGGAGCTGTTCGACTTGGTAGAATGATACATGATGAAGGAAGAAATGAATAGGCTTAAGTTTGGATCCTCCGAAGTTGAGAAGAAAAGAAGGAAAGAGACGACCAAAAACACAAGGAGCGAGGTCAATCTCCGATCAATCATTTACACGACTATACACCATTGAACATCCCAAGAAAGGAGGTTCTTTATGCCATTCAGCATGATAATCTCCTTAAAAAGCCTAGAAAATTGATGGAGATTGAAGCCATGAAAAAATCAAAGAAATGCTACCACTTCCACAGACAAAAGGGGCATGACACGAATGAATGCTTCAATCTCCAAAATGAGATCGAGAGGTTGATCAAGCAGGGCCACTTCAAAAAATACATAGCCGTGGACGCTCAGATTGAAGGGGGCAAAATTAATCGGACTCCCCATAGAGAAAGGTCAGTTAGCCCTAGGAGAGAAGATAAAGAAAAAAAGCCACCCAAGAGGATCACCCACCCATCAGAGGTGTAATTAATATGATCGCAGGAGGTCTCACTAGGAAGGACTCTAAATCTGCTCGGAGGCAAACACCGAGGAAGCTTGAGTCTAATAAAGCTTCACCTATCAAGATAACTTTCCACCTCACAACGAGCGTAGAACCATTCTTCTTTACTGATGTTGACTTGGACCACCTCGAGGGTAAGAATGTTGATCACAAGATAGACTATTCGGTGGTAGTCTCAATGGAAATTGCAAACTTTGAGGTGCACAAGGTTCTGATCGATAATGGCAGCTCAGTGAATGTTATCTTCCCATCCACCCTAAAGAGGATGAACATGGGCAAATTAAAGTTCAAACCTATGCACACGTCACTGGTTGGATTCGGAGGGTTAGAGATCATACTGGAGGGATCGATCAACTTGTCTACATCTTTTGGAGAGGCTCCTCAGAAGAAAACTTTAATGTTGAACTATCTAGTAGTTGATGCCCTATTTGCTTATAATGTCATCGTAGGTCGACCTGCCCTCAATGATTTTTGTGCCATTGTGTCTACTTATCATTTGAAAGTCATGTTTTCAACCCTAGCAGGCATAGGTGAGCTTTTATGCAACCTGAAGGAGGCATGGAGATGTTACAACATCTTGATCGAGTCATTCAAGCAGAAAGCTCGACTGCAGTTGAAGACTTCAGGGGACGCCTCTATAGTGAAACTCAAAGGGTCTAAAGTTAGTAAGAAGCAAAAGTTGGAAGACACTAGAGTAGAGCCCATCGGGGAGTTTAAGACCATTGAGCTCAAATAAGGTAACCCCAAAAAGATAACCCGTATTAGCACAGACTTGGGCCTCTACTTAGAGTATCTTATGGACTATTTCTTGAGGAAAAATATTGATGTCTTTACTTGGAAGGCATCCGACCTCCAAGGGATTGACTCCAACATCATTGTGTATCGCCTAAATATTGACCCCTCGTACCAGCCAATCAGACAAAAGATGAAGACGTTCAATGCCAAGAGAATGCAAATCATCGAGGAAGATGTCAGAAAACTCTTAGATACAGAATATGTTTGATGATGCATGGATCTGTTGCCA
>JACGDI010000821.1:1177272-1195955 GCA_014898725.1 Jacaranda copaia
CCTTGCTACCACCTAAACGGCTCCTAGCCATCTAAATTTCTAGTCGACCCCATAGTCAACAACTTAGCAGCCCCTTGCTGCCACCTAAACGGCTTCTAGCCGTTTAAGTTTTTAGTCGATCCTGTAGTCGATGAACAAGCAGCCCATTGCTGACACTCAAACGACTCCTAGCTGTCCAAGTTTTTAGTTGACCATTTAGTCGACCTTCTTGCTGACGAACGAGCTTTTCTAGGCAACCATCTTATTTTTGTCGACTCTATAGTTGGCAAAGGATGCAATTTCTTCTAATGGGCAGTTAAATCTAAGGGTAAAACAAATAGTCAACCAAAAGTATTAATCAATCAATGACACAGTTGTGCAACATAATTGCTACGCAACAGGCAATCAAACATTCTCCACATTATCACAATGGAAATTAAAGGCTATGTATAACACAACATGATAGAAATGAAAATGAAAATATGCCTTTATTCATCATTCACTTATAGGTTACAAACAGAAGAAAAAAAGAAAAAAAGACAATAGCACAAAAAAAAAGATAAAAGCAAAGGCAAAAAAAAAAAAGATAAAGGCTAGTTCAGTTCTGGCTTGGCTCTTCTTGGTTGCCTTCAACCTATTCTGAGTCCGATTCTAGCGCTACATAAGCAAGCAAAGAGACTACTTAGGAAGTTTCAGAAGGTCCCGCGATGTCACCCATAAAGTTAGTTGACTACAGCACGTACAGCACCAAATCGACCTCTTCCTCCCTCATTTGGGCTATGAGGTCTTTAGTGAACACAAATTCAGTGGATATTTACTCCAGCCTGGCATCGACCTTGGCCTTCTTTTTTGGTGCCTCAATACGTGGCGCATCGAGTGCAACAACTGTAAGTTTGCCCTTCGGGGCCTACTCGATGTTGCCCTCTCTGGATCAGAATAAGGCTCCAATTTTTTGTTTAGCATGAGGCTCATTCTACTTCTATCCTTAGCTCAAAAAGTATAGCCTATGTGCTCGAGCTGCTAGATGGCCCTATGGAATGCTTCACGTGCATCGTTAAATGATGTAACTGCGCTTGTGTCCTGAAAGGCCGTGTTCATGATGAACTGTTCAACAACCTCGTGCTGCACCATGGGTAGATGCTAGAGGAAGGCCTCTTTAGCTTGGCTGGTTGCCTTTGCGTGACCTTGAGACTGACCAAAATTGTAGCTCACCTATAGGTCCAGCGGGGCCTTCTTTATGATGTTATCCATTCAACTCCTATCCTCGATGGCTTGGACTAGCTGTTGATCCTTTGAGTCGAGCTACTCCTAGAGATTGGCTATTCTCTTGTTCAATTGTTCGACCTGGAGCTGGGAGGACTCGAGCTATACCTTAAGCGATTCCATCTCCTCGCCCGCCTCTAAGTCTTCCTTGGCAGCTAGAGCTATCTCGTATCATCGGTACATATTATTATCCGGCTATCCTATCTAAAACACAATAATGTCATTTTTCAAACCAATATATAAAATAAAAATTGAGCTTGAGACTATCAATCTAATACTTACCATGTTGCAATAGTAGGACATCGCTTTCATTGTCCCGACTTGGCTGAGACTCATCAGTTTTTGTTGGTTGGCCACAAATAGCCTTGACATCATCTACTTTAGAGCCTTAGTGCCTGACATCCCTCCTTAGATGATGGAGGTCGAGTCGGTTATCTCCTTGTTGGGGTCAGTGGTGAATCGGGGAGAAGATAGTCGAGAAAGTTAAAACATCACACTATTACCCAATTTACCAAATAGGTCGTAACTTGTCACAAACTTCTGCTTCTCCTTACCCCCTGCGACCTTTTTTGGTGCTAAACCTCCTTGTTCAACCATTTGTCTCTTGCCCCAACTTGCGGGGCTGCTACAAATAATTTTTTCCCAGTGAGTAGATTGAGTTTTGGGAGCCTGCTCGATTTGTGGTGAGGGCGGTGCAGACGCCAACCTTATTGAACTTGCCTGTTTAGCAGGAGCACCTTTTCATCGAGCGGCAGCAGCTCGATGACGCTCCTCATTCCTCAGTGCCTAGACTTGGAATTCATTGCTGCTGTGGGCTATTACTTCGTCGTGATTGCACATGCAAACAAATTAAGCAAACATCAGACTCGAGCAGATGGATAAGTGTTCAATCAAAACAGTCGATGAAAAATCTTTACCTAGTCGATTGCCCACAAGCAGGTCGAGTTAGGTAGGTGATAAGCTAGTCAATACCAAACACCTTTCTTTTGTCAGAACTGAGGCCTCCATTTACTGAAATCCGAACAAATTCCGGATAAATATGTTGGGCCAGCTAGGTGTTTGGTTTTTGACATCTTCATAGGCCCTCTCCACTAGCCCCTTAGAATGGCAAGAACCCCTAGCCCCCAAATATAAAAGAAATATTTTTTTCACTCTTGCCCATAAGAAAAGGCAGGGGACACTAAAAACTTCTGTGGGGGTCGAACAATCAGGTAATAAAAATCAGACTTTTTAGTGCTACCCGACTTTTGGGATATGGGTAAGTGGAATAAGTTGGAAAAGTTGGCAAAAGATGTGGGTTGGTTGTACAAATACATTAGCACGGCTAAACTATATAATGTGGCAAAACAGTTTAGGAGTAATTGGGTAATGCAAATCTCTAAGCCTAGTAGGAGGTCGATTATTGGCTGGGCGAGCAAAACCTAAGGTTATATTTCAACCTCTTCTCTAATACAGTTATACACCCTCAGGGAGGTCGATACATCATCCCTCGAGTCCCTAGCGCTATCAGTTCATATTCTTCAAGGATATGGTATGCTGCCCTAATACGGATCAGGTCAGTAGGGGTTATCTTAGAGGCTATTTCGGTGTAGTGGTCTTAGGTAAATAATCGACCCGGGTTACATGCACATCACTAAGGCCAGCATCCCCCTCCAAAATAATTCTAACATCACTCAAGCTACTGGAACTACTCGACCTAGAGCTATCACTTGTGGATGAACTCAATTCACTCATGAGATGTTTGAGATATACTCTCCACCCCAGTTTCCCCATCGTGGGCTACACTCCCTAACCTAGTGTTATCACTATCTAAACTGGAAGACATATTTCTACAAATGAAAAGGTAGAAAAGAACAAGAACGGTAGAGGCACTTACAATGGAAATCTTGGAAATGCTAAGTGCACGAAAACTTGAGAGCTTCAAAGGTAACAAGTCGACTAGATGTATTGGCAGCAAAAGTATAAATGTAATCTGTTATCCTATTATTTAAACATTTTTCTTAAATGTTTCTTTTAAACATTTTTTTGACAAGATTTTATTTCTTAAAAAATGAAAATTTTCTTCCCAAAACCATGTATGAATAGAATTTCTGAATAGCAAAGAACTAATTTACATATCACAACTAAAAAGTGAGGATGGAATACTAAAACAGATCTATTATTGATGAATTAGATCCAATACTACTCATTTTGCATGTCTAGTGGCGGGCAAGAGGTTGATCTTCCAAAGAACTTATATAAGCTCTTCCAAATTTATATCCAATTCATTTAACCTAATATTACTAATTCTCAAACACTACTTTTAAGGATAATAATAAAAAATGGCATGAAATTTATACTTTTTCCAATTTCAATATTTAAATTCTGAGCATATTAGATCCATCAATTAGGAAATTAGACCTATGATTAGGTTGAGAATTAAATTTGCATGTCTCTTAATTGTTCTGATCTATACTAGTACATTACAACTTCAAGGGGAAAATGAAAAAACTCGGAGACATCGGCCAATACTTCAAAGTACTTGCACACACATATCCCAACACACATACATACATATACATATGTATATGCGCGCGCGCGCGCGCACATATATATTAAGAATAGTATAGCTAGGTGCATGGAGTTCAGTGTGTGCTACTGTTTCTAGCTTCTTAAACTTTTAACCTAAAAGTTAATGGTTTTCATCAAGTTGTTGTAGTCAAAAGTTTCCGAAGGGCTAAAGCACTTTGTTTTCAGACCTTTCAGGTTAGAATTGCATTTTTACAAACAAACATGCACGGATGATCAGAAGTTAATAATTCAGGATAAAGAGGAAATATCCATCGACCATACAAAGTTGCTTTCTTCCTTCTGGAAGAAATTAAAATAAAGGAAGCTTGCCGGAAAATAATTGAACTTCAGGGAGCTTGAAATTAATGATCAAAGCAAGTTACAAATGAACCAGATTAAATTAAGTTAAATTTGACATTAATTGGATTCTATTAAGAATCCCTTCAAGATCTTCCTTCAGGGTGCAAAGGGAAGAGCTTGAGGGTCCTATCTTGCCCTTCATCCTCCTCCTCCTCCTCCTCCTCCTCCTCTCCTCCTCCTCCTCCTTCTTCTTCTTCTTCTTCTTCTTCTTCTTCTGTACAATATCTGTTATCTTCTTGATCTATGCATTGATCAAATCCCCATGACCTGCACTTTCTCTTGTATGGATTATTGTCTAATAATTCTTCCCCCATTCCACCACCCTGCAAGAATTTTTATCAATTTATTAAAAAGAATTATATATATTATATAAAAAAAGTGGGACAGAATATCTTCTCCAAAAACAGAAATTAAATTATTAACCTTGGCGGGTGATAACAAGAGAGAAGCAGCGGCGTTAAATAATGGAGAAGGGGGTGCTCTAGGACTGTGGCTAAGGCCAAGATTATTACGCTTCTGCTTCTGCCTCTCGCGCGCCTTATGATTTTGGAACCAGTAAAACACGTTTTTCCCTTCGATTTTCCCATACTTGCCAAGCTGGGCAGTGATTTGTTCGATCTGTTGAGCGTTAGGAGTGCGCATACCACTTCTGTACAGCATTTCCAGTATTCCTATTTGTTCTTGCGTTGGATTCCACCTTGTCCCCCCTGGCTGTGCCTCTACCTATAATAAAAATATGAATATATATTGCTCAAAACTCAACACCCTTTTCAAATAATGCCAAAATTGAAGTCATCTATGTTTTCAAATGGCATGGCCCAGGTGAGAAAAAACAAACAAATAAATAAATATCTAACTGCCGCATAAGACAATAATGTTAAGACAGGCTAACACCTGGAATTAGGATGAGTACTAGGAATGTGTCTCGTGCATGGAAAGTTTGTATATGATGAGTCGAATGAGTAGCATCATGTGATGCTACAGTTATTTTATACCAGAATGAATAGGCCTGCAAAAATGTGACTACATAGCTAGCGCATGAACTAGTGCCTACTACCTGAGCTGATTGATCTTTCTTCTGATAATCCGAGGATCCAGTTTTCCTAGGACCACATTCAGGTCTAATGAAGCTCTTGAGATCGAAGGTGGCGGCAGCAGTGGAGGCGTCGGCGGTGGTGGTGGCGGCAAGACTGTCTGTGGCCGGCAGCTTGGGAGCAAGGGGGCGGAAGCGCTTGCAGCCGAGAGTGAGGGAAGGGGGTTCGTGATCCCATATTAATCCACGTGCGAACTGATGCACCTTCATGCCTTGAATTTCCATGGAATATGAGAATTTTGATGACAGAATGTGGTGGTTATATAGAAAGCTGATCTGAGAGGGGTTAAAAGGGAAAGGAAAAAAAAGTGGCAAGAGGGGGTAGATCATTAACCAAGACCAAATGATGAGGTGAGGTTGACTTAAGTTTTTCCATTGTTAAAAAGAGAAATGGAAAAGTTGATGCGAAATTAAAATCTAGCCTAATGTTAAAAAGCAACATATGGTGAGTCATTGTGGTTGCTAAAATGTATTCATTTTTTTTAACGAAAAATACATTCATATTTATCTACGGTACTTAATGAAAAAATAACCACGACGAGTATATAAATATTATCAAAAATATACAAGTTTTTTGCATTAACTAGTTTTATATGCCTTTTATATTTTGGTGATCAGTAGATCTTTAAGTACTGTGCAATCTATTTGATATTAATGATGTTAAATTTAATCTCAAGTCTGATTGAGAAAATAGAGATTCATGTAATAATATATAAGTTGTTATGTGAATTTCTTCTATTCATTGAGATGCTTTTTTTCTTTTAATAAGCTAGAATTCCCACTAGTCATACATCTATACATTTACAAAAGAATGCGTTTTTTGTGTTGTAAATGAAAGTTTTAATACCAATTTTAAATATACCAAATTTACCCTTTTTGCTTTCCTATATATTCAATAAAATTTATATGTCCAAATAACAATCATATATCCAAAACTACCATTGTTATAACGTAAACTCAATATTTTAATAACTTTTAATTTTTTTTTCTTTAATCAAGTAATGCACTATAAAATTTTTCCTTGATGTGATTATTATCTTCATAATTATGCAAGTTATATATATATATATATATATTAGATGCATATATGTCATTTCTTAGTATAACGAACACAATATATAATATACATAAAGAATATGTATTATTCAAAAATATTGTATGTCTACGAGAATTGCGTGCAAACGAATATTAATATTAATAAAATAAAATCTTATAAATTTAGACATCTCTTACAAAATTAGATATCATCAAATATAAATCACAAACGTTGAAATGATTAAACATATACACACACCAAGAACTATTTACTAGTCTAAAGCTAAAGGTGCTCTCACTTCAAAATTTTCGAATCCACTCTAACAACTAAAGAGTTATAATTACTTAACACAGTGGAAGCTTTTTTTCCTTTTCTCCTAGCTAGTCTGAGTGTATGTATAATGAGCGTGCGTGTGGGTGAATGAATGTAGTGGATGCGTGTGGTTGGCTAGTCTAATCCAACCCGTTTAATTTTTCTGCTTTCATGATGAGTGCTCTATGCTTTTCGGTGGCCTCTTTCTCATTATTTTTCCAACTTTTGAGATGGGAGGGAATGTGGAAAAAGATTCCTCCAATCCCAATAACTTCAAAATGTAAGCTCTTTTTTTCCCCCTATATATGGGTATGGATCATTGGGGGTGGTGATGGTGATGGTGATGGTGTTAGTGCTGCAACAATTTGAATACCGACTTTCTAATTTTGAATTTAATTTAGAGTTCTTTTGGCTCTCAAAAATCATATAAAAATATTAATTTAAATTTAATTGAATTGAATTTTCGCTGCGGAAGTAAGATGCACATCTAGCTACTTATGAGTACAAGATTACCTAGTGACTTGTAGGCCAAATGGCATCAATCTCCCTTTATTATGTGGGAGGTCTTATGTTCAACCCCAAATTTATACTTTGATTGTTTGATTTGAAAATAGAAAAAATATTGATTTGTTGATATGGTGATAACATTCATTATTTGAAATACTTTCTCTAAAAAAAAAAAAAACTTATGAGTATAGGATTGACTCATACTTTAAGATCATATATATTCACTTTATGATGATATGTTTAAATATACTATTATTTGAATTAATTAAATGTTCCTTTATAACGATGGAAGTTTATGATGTAGGGATCATTTGTATAAAAATTTCAGTCAAAGGCTGCATGTGGCATATAACAATAAAGACATTCGCTCTCTTTTATTAGACCATATTATCCTTAGATTATAATTGGATTATTAAGATTAGCTTTATTTTTTAATGTATTATCATGAGAATTTTATATTTTGAGCTATCATATAAAATATAAATATTAATCAACAACTATTTAATCTACACTATTTTTATTTTTTTAAATAATTATTTGAATTATCATCACATCAAATAGAGTAAACATAGCCTAAAAATGATCACTCATAAAACACATACAAGTATATATCTGTTATGTAATAAATTTATTTTAAAAATAAATTAAGTTTGAAAAAGAGTACGAATATAATACTACATACACAAACAACCAAATCTAGGTGAAAGGTATGCCTGTGTTCATATATACGTATCTTTATGTGTCTCTTTATTGGGACTGTGGATTCCAATTTCCCAAATAGTATGAATCCACCATCGCACCTCTTTTTCATTTTTGTACGACAAACAAGATCTTGCATGATTTCTGAAATTATCTAGGCTCAACAATATTGGTGTCCGAACATATATGGTCAAAGATAAATTATTTGGTAGAGTAGTTCGTAACTCCGCATACAGTGCATCGATTATAGCAAGCATCAATTATTTTGTCATCACCAAATATGTGTGTGTGTGTGTGTGTGTGTGTGTGTCTATATATAGCTATTAGTATATTTTATATAACTGGTCGTCCACACCATTTAATTGCTACAATATTGTACCACATCATCATTGTTTTAAGCGGGATGACTTTGGGAGAAGAGAATGCATTTTAAGAAATTAAAAAGAAAATTATATTTTAAAAGGATCCAGAAAAAGAAATTATGAGCAATCGATTTAATTCCGAACAAGGATCAAAAAGAATGTTGTACAAAATTGTCCTGTCTTGATAATATTAATATCTATCTATATATATATATGTAGATTTATTTTAAGTGTCGGAAAAATAGTGCTAAGAGTAAATTTCAATATTTGAGCAAGTTATAATTTAAATAATTTAGCTTATTTTGTTAGTTAGATGGATAATTATGTACATATATATATATAATCACCTCAAAATTTTATTCAAAATAATCAATTTCATAACCTTCTATCAACTAATCGTATTATGTACAAGTCCAATATCACTTAATTAACTTATAATTGATAATTTTTTTAACATATCTTTACTATTATGTGTAGCACAATGGTGTGGGACCTATAATTATGCAATTTTGATTCAAATTATACAAGTTTGGCCAAATGTCAAATTTTTAGAATTTTGAATATTTTAATTCAATTAAAAAAATTCATTGATTGTTTATTTACTTTTATATTTCATTTTAATACGATCAATTTATCCACTATGACTAAAAATTCATGTTATGTTTATCTAAAATTGTAATATAAATTTCTATCTCATAAGATAATTCAAAAAATATATATAATCATATTTTTATCTCATTAAATAAGTTTATAATTTAAAAAATATTTATAAGCATCATGTTAAGTACTATTATCACAAAATTTTATCTTATAAATTTAAATTATCACAAGATTAATAGATAAATATTTTATTTATTTTACATATAAATTTTACAATTCCACAATTATTCCTTTTACATTTTGTTTCTACATTATTCCTAGTACAATTCTATATTTATAATTGTGGACTTCTTCCCCCAATTAGGAGTATATAATGATGTTTCTTTTTTCTTTTCAATTAATTTAAAGTTCATTTTGTTGAAATATTTTAATATTTTTTTTGAAACACATCTTTATATTGTTTTTGTTTTATTTTTACTCTTAATATAGTTAAATATTTTATCAGTATTATTACTTTATTATTTTCTCAATATTTATTTAAAATTCAAATTATTATGGCCAAATTAAGATTGTAATTTTTATGTTACTTAAAAGCATCAGCATACAGTACTTTTTTATTTCAATTAATTATATTTTATATATTTATTTTGTAACACCCTCAATTTCAATATTTAAATGTTAATTTCCTGTTGTTAATTTTAATTCTAAAATTTTAATTATTTTTAGTTAATTTGATTATTCTAGAAAATTTTATGGTCAATTTATAATTTCAGAGAACTTGATTTGATTTTATGTAAACTTATTGGGGATATTTGGTAATTTAATTAGACTTGATTGCATAGATTGAAAAGTTTAAGGGCTTCCACAAATTTTTCTAGTCAACCGGGACCTAATTAATTTGCTTAATTTTACTAAGGGCTAAATTGCAAAATCAAAAAATTTGATTTTAAAAAACTCCAACTTTCTTCTTTCTTTTCTCATTTTCACTATTCATCACCTTCATCATCCTCTCCATTTTCGCCACAATCACCGAACCACCCTTTTCTTCTCCATTTCCGGCGACCCTCAGCATCCACCCTCGCCGACAACCAACCTCACCAATTATTTCTTCCTCCCCCAACCATTCCAATGCGCGCGCGCGCACACACACACACACAACCCAGTTGTGAAACCAAAAAGGGACCTAGGTGGAAGTTGCTTGATCGACGGCGAAGTGGTGTCGGATCGGCTTTTTGGGCAGAGATTCTAGAAGCTTGAGGCATATGGAATACAACTGTGGCCTTGCACGTACGATTAGAGCAACAACAGCGGCTGAAAAAGAGGTGACAGTCGCGGCAGCAGAAATGATATTTTGAGGCTATGGTCTTTGGTTGGAGCCCTTCCTAGCCTCAAAACTGAGAACTAAGCATACTATTGGATTGAGAAGGAAGAAAGGAGGAGAATGGTGGTGGTTTTGATATTTTTTGGTTACAGTGGTCAAGGGACAGAGAATCTGCTTGTCACGATGGTCGTAGTGGTGCGATTGATTTCTAATTTTGAGGTCCCGATTTTGTGATTTAGGGTAAAGATCAATTTTGAGATTAGGGCTTTCAAACATTATCCTTCACTTACAACTCTTATACCTTTGTATATATAATTCCAATTGTATTAGCTTGTGAAATGGAAGAAAAATGAGAATTTATGATGCATTAGGCTATGTATGTAACATGTATGGATGAGATACGGATTAATGAACTTGGAATTCTATTCTTATTTGGCTAAGTTTGATCGAATGGGAATAATTGATCAAGAAAACCTTAGATTTATGATTTGGGATAATTAGCATTGATATTGATTTGGGACTCATTGGTATTAAGTTGAGATTCGATATAAGATTTATTATGCCAATAGGAAATTTATTATATCGAGTACTTGAATCACTTCGAAACCTTAAAACTGGCGTAAATGGATAAATCTAAGTGATTTTAGACTATTAAATGATATTGTTATAATTGTTAAGGAATAATAGAGTTGAACAAGATTCTGATTATAAGGATATTTTGAACAAGTGACGAGGGTATAGACCTAGTTGATCGCAGCTAGTGCTTAATAGTATTGAGATCACAAGAGGTGAGGGTTTCTCTCACTTTGGATTATTACTTTGTATGAGCTTACTCGTTATCTGTTGAAAAACCCTATTAGGAATTTTGCTAATCTGGCACCTCTTGTATTTATCGTTTTATTGATTAGCCCTTGTGAGGGTTGGTATTGACTTGATTACCATACTTTGTTAGTTGTTATTTTCCCTGTAAAGGATCTACCGATTGATTCTTGCTTGTATGCTTTATCTCATGAAATTGTTGAATCTATTTGGTTCTACTAACTTTATATCCGTTCATGATTGGAAATTATTTGATATTTTATTATTATTTTTTATTGAAAATGACTATTTTAAATTGAACCCTATGAGGTTCTCTTGATTTGAAATTACTTGATATTTTACCGTCTTTACTAAAAATTGATTGTTTTGAATCAATCTCTGTGAAGTTCTCTAAGTTTGCAAATTTTATTTGATATTAAACTGTTCTCTAGTAGCATTGCATTATACTAACCCGTGGCAAGACATGGGCAGACACTAACCCATGGGAAGTCATAGGCGGATACTAACTCATGGGACACCACGGGTTGTTACTAACCTATAGGATGCCATGGGCAGATATCATCCGGAGGGATGCCATGGGGGGAATTTGGGCATAGTGGCTAGGTTCAAAAAATAATCATGTGGAACAAACCAGCAAACGCAAGTCTTTCTGGCTAGTACCCACTTATAATCCTAGCTTACAAGTAGCTGGAAACAACAAACTATGAGTGTAAGGATTTGGCATGCAATCGGCCATGCCATAAAACAAGTTATTACCCACCAGGCTGAGTGCTTGAGCAAAACGGAATGACCAACAACTTACTAAAATTGATTTCATGTTAACTATGTACACGTTGCTGATTTCACTGAACTCCTTGTTGTTATCAAGCTGTTTGTTGAAAATTGTATTGCATAAACCTTCCTTTTAGATATTATACTTTTCCTTTCTCTCACTAAGTCATCTTTAAGGCTCACCCTCCTTGTTATTCCTTATTTTCTCAGATAGGGTTGAATGAAAGATATGGATTCTTAGCTCGAGCTAGAGGGAAACATGTTTTGTATTAGATCAAGTGGTATACAGGTTTACGGGTTTCCTTGGAATTTATGTTTTAAACTTAGAGATATTTTGGTATGTCAGGTCTAAACTGGTGAGGTATTGAAATAAGTTAAGTTGGATTAAATATTGGCAGTATGTACATATTTTTATGAATGATGTGGGATCTCTGATGTTATGTACATAGTACTTTTGTTGTGGTTACTTAAGTTGACGGCTGCTGTTATCTTTAATAAGTTTTGGAAAAATTTTCTGATGGGCCTATTAACTGTAATGACTTTTATTGATCTTTTGGGGATGGTATGAATTGTTTTCCTTTAAGTTGATTTGTACTTTAGGTATGAATTGAGTGATGCCTCAACTTGAGTGCTATCCCAAGAGAGGGTGTTACATATTTTTAATGCTATTTTTAAATATTTTTGTATATTCATATAAGAATCTATTTTTCATATTGAATTTTTATTTTACTATTATTTTAAATATATATGTGCTTCATATTTGAATAATGTACTTCGAATAACGTGATGTTATGAAATATTTAACAATATTATAATTTTATTAAATTGTTGAAATTATTCCAATTTTCTTATCAAATGAATGAAGAAATAGTATATATTTTTTATTAAAAAATTTGTTAAATTTATTCACACTTGATTTACCCATTTCTAATTTTGTGCATATAGGAAAGATTTGTTTTTATATATAATATCATGTGCTTTGATAAGTTTATCTTGATTGATTGATTGAATCTTTATTGATTTATATTTTCTATAAAAAAAATATTTTATTTCTCTTCAATAAATAATTTTTTTATAAAAAAGTATGTATGCACAACTAAAAATCAAAAATTCATTATTAAGTAAATACTTTTACACAATTGATATTTTTCATATTCAATAATTTATACTCACTTTCATAGTATGAACTATAAAAATTTAAATGAATATATGAATTAATGAAATTATCTGATAAATATGAGCTCCAATAAATATTAACTTATTTATTATTTAAAGAATGAAACTTTTTTCTTTTTAATTTAATTATACCTTTTTCATCTAAAAAAGCTTAAAATTTATCCCAAAAAAGTAGTTGATAACTAAGTTATTTCAAAATAACAATCAAATTTTCATATTTAGTATATTTTTTTGTGCTTATCTAGATACAATCACATTATTTTAGTTGAAATAATACAATATTTAATTATTTTTAATAAAAAATTCAATAAATAAATAAAAATATTCAATCATTTGATCAAATAAATTATTTTTATTTATTAATTAAATAATTATTTTCTAGACAACTTCAAAAGTGAAATTAAAACACTTAACAATCGTAATTATCTTTCAATATCGTGACTTAAAATTTTTTACAACTTATTTTTGCTTATGGAAGAGATAAACAAATATTTATGTAAAACATTGTATCACTTATTTATTAAAGAGTTAGAAGTTTGAGAAATAAATAATTGTATATCAATTGATATGCAAGTCCTCAATTTATCAAAGTTTTTAAAATTCAAATACTTTTACAATAATTTTTTTAGATATGTAACATATTTTTAGATAAAATTGTATATATAGAATATAGAAAATAATTTCATTGAAAAATTTATTTCAAATATAAATAGTCACTTCCTAGGACAACTATAAACATTGAACTTTAATTTTATATTATTAAATTTAAATCACTATATTTTTCAATTAGCAATATAAAAATGGAGAACTCATTTTCAATTATTTGAAATAAATTCTTTTATGTGGGAAGCATATGTAGTTGACTTAATTGAAAATTTTCAAAAATTTGATAAATGACCACTTAAATAGCAAATGATATCAATTTTTATATTTTTTAATATATTTAATTACACTATTTTATAATTTTATCGCATACATTTATTTTAATATTTTTGCTTATAATAATTCATAAAAATAATTTTACATAGATTAATAATGTGAGATCAAAACAATTTGACTGAAAATAAGTATCCATTTAATTATTTATAAGTTTTATATTGTAATTATAAAATAAACTTATGAGAGATTGATATTTTTGTTTTAAATTGAATACTAAAAATTTACTTATTATTTTATTCATGTACATAATATATGTTAATTGATAATTTTAAAAATAATAAAATAACTACATATATAAAAATAAATAAATAAATTTTACTTAATAGAGTTACATGAAATATTAAAAGATATTTAGCTTATAAAAATTGTATGTTACAAATTACTTATTGAATTAATCAAATAATTAATAACCTAATGTAAGTTATTTTCATGGATAAAGCACAAAAATATTGTATTTACTCTAACAATAAATATTTAACATTTAAAATTCTCAAATGTCATGAAATTGTAGCTATAACTTCCATATTATTAAGAAATCATACAAAAAAAGCTTTATATTATATAAAAAAAATTATGTGTTTATTTATCATATCAAAATATGTATGTATAAATATATATATATACATATATATCTAATTTAAAAAGCGTATTCAATAAAATATGTTATGTTATTTTTATTTTCTTGATTCTTTTATTTATATGTTTTTAAATTTTATCATTTTATAATTTTTTCTATACTTTATAAATTTAGAGTGAACAGTTCTTGATATTCTATAACTTATTTAGGTATAAATTATCTTCAAACATAATATTTTTTAATTAAAATATTCATATTATTTTGTTTAAATAATAATAAATTTTCTTACAATAAATGCTAAAAATAATTACAATTTATATAATCATTTTCAACACATTACACCCAACACATGCCAATACCAATTACATAATTAATATACTCCACGTACTAGATAATTAATTTAGATTGGACCCACCTTGGTTACACTAAGGTAATTTTATAAACAAGTCACATGAGTTGTACACATGACCAAGTTCCCTCATTCAAAAATGTGTCTTTACCTGGTTTCTTAGGGGCTCATAATTCTGCACCTAAATTTGGGTCACAACTCGATTGAAAAGAATTGCACCATTGGAAGTCTTCCCCTTTACTGAAAAATCAATTGTGGGGGGGCAATTAAACCTTTAAACAGGCTGGTATTATTTGACAATTTCTTTGAATTGGATTTTGTGTAAATTATTATTTCGTTCAAACATTTTGGTTTCGCTTTGACTTGAATATGGTTATTTAACCAAATATCTCGTAATCCAACCCTATATTTTCAGAATTCAACGAAATCTTTCGACTAGTTTTTGTTTTGTTTTCAAATACATATACATTATGCATTCATTATATCAATATATTGATGATTAATTTTATATATATAGTTAAGTTAATGAGTTTAAATCAAAGTATATAATTTATTATTATTTCTACTACTATAGTGGCTAAATATTATATAAAAATTGAATTCAAACAAATTAACAAACCTCTTAATTAATGTAGGATTTTGAAGTATTTACTTTTTGGATAAGATTTGATTAACATTAGGTGGTGGTAATTTCTAGCGGCCAAAACTAATTGTTTTCTTTACTTTCCCAGTGATGTTTTCATACCTCAAAGTGTGAGTCTAAAGTGAACCCAGATATTATCCCACAAATATTTTCATTTCTTCAATATATTATTTTAAAAAAATTATAATCATTTTAATTTACTAAGTAAATCAGAAACATATTTATAGGTGTATATCTGTCATCAATCATTATTTTAATGAATTCTATATGTTAATCATTATGCTAATATAAAATGATATATAATATTAATACAAAATTAGATGGTACATTATTAATCGACACATGAATCTACAGAAAAAAATATATATTAAAAGATAAAAAAATTTAAATGCTTAACAATTTATATTAAGACAAACACCCACTTACATATTTTTATGAGATTTGGACTTAATATTTCCAAATTTTTTAAGCTTAATTTTAAGCGAACCAACTAAATGATCATGGTTAAATAATGTAATATGTGTGTGTATGTGTGTGTGTGTGATGTCACACAATGTCTCTTTTGATCCATACGAATAAGTTATTGTCCAACTTTGATTTGAATTTTTTATTGAATTTAAAAATACTTTTGACTTTAGTTTAATTATTACACGAATTGGATTTGGATGAACTTTAATAAACTGAACACGAGTCCTATTTTAGTAGTTTAATATTTTATACATTTTTTATTATTATTTTTATCTAATCAAGTTAAGCTTCAATCGAAATATTTCAGATCCTGTTGTTTAAAAAAAGTTGTTGAACCATGATTTTCTCTCTACGAACCAATTCAAACGAACTTTCTGTGAATTATCTTTGATTTTGAAGATTGAAATGAGTAAATTATTTGTTTTTAAACTTCTATAAAAAAATTAAATATTAGTTACAATCATCTCGTAGTTGATGAATATTATATATATATATATATATATATATTAATTTTTTTATAGATAATGTTGAGTTAATCTATTGCCCTTGCAATCAAATATAGCTACTAATTGATAATTAATAATTTTTCTTACTTATTATTTTAAAATTTACATTTGCTATAAAAATTTGTAGTTATAAATTGTAGTCATAGTTACAAAGTTAATTTCGTAATAATTTTTTCATAGTGAATACTTAAAGTTTTTGCAATGAACTTAATATAGCTACAAAGTTAATTTTATAGCAATTTTTCCATAATAAATGTAATACATAAAGTCTAATGGTGTTCACTATATATTTTTCTCGTTCCTACATGGAGCATAGTGTGGATAATTTAGTATTTATTCTTTTGTCTAAGACAATTTCTTTTTTTTATATTTTATAATTTTAAGATTTCTAATTAAGTCATTATCAAGTTTCTATTGCTATTTTCCATCATTATATTTCACAAGTTTTTTCTATTCACATATAAAAATAATCTTTCTGAGTGATGGATTTAAGTAATCAAAAATAAATTAAGAAAAAATTGACTCCATTATTTGTTCCAATTTTTATGTATTCCTTATTAGAGAGATAATATTTGTCTAGCTATATAAATTAGTTTCTGCATTCCATGATTTAGTAGTTTTATTTTGCAAACTTATTGTTAAATCTTTCTTCTTTGAATTATATATTATAGAAATTCAAATCATAAAAATTGTTTTTCTTGCTATATAACGTCTTTTTATAACTCTCTATTTAATTTTGATAAATACTACTACATATCTTAATATATATGTACTTCTCATAATTAATGATGTTTGCCAAGTTTCTTTTAAATGTGGTTGATGTGACTTAACTTAGGCTAAGTTAGCCATATTTTATAATTCTTCGTCTGTAACACTCTATTTAATTCTAGCCATCATCATCAAAGTAAGTTAGTATATTTTTATATTTACACTATATATTGATTTATGAATGTTAAAGATATTTTTTATTATCCTAAATCTTTTTAATATATATTATGTTGCAAGAAAATAAGAAGATTTTAGGGAATAATTCAGTTCCAAGAATATTTAATCTGAAGACACATAAGTCACATCCATGTGAAATATTGCTAAGTTACATTTATTTCAACAATTAAAATGAATTTAATAAAAATTTGTGTTAGTTTTTACAATGAATATATCTTGTGTGATATTTTTAATGTTTATAAGAAATGCCAATATCTAAATGATAACTAAATCAAGAATATAAATGTTTAAATTAAATTATTATCCGGTGCATTTTCCTTTATTTTCTTTGTCCCCGCCCCCCAGTTTTGGGTCTTCCTTTTGCAGTGATGTACCCAATCAAGAGTTATTAGATAGGACAGCACGTGGAATATCAATAGCCATAATTATGGACTTAATTACCATTTATCAGCCAAAAAGTTGTCCTCCACAAATAAACAAACAGGTTTGCAAATTGAACAATTGTTTGACCAACTGATTAGTGATTTTTGATAGGGTGAGGAAAAATGCATGTTCGTACGGCAGTGTTCAGGAAAAAACTTTAGCAATTTGCAGTATTTTATGGAATGATGGATTAATTTGTTAATTATGAATTTATGAACATAGTCACAGAATATAATATTTAAAGTTTATATTGATTACTTTTAAGGCAATTACTACAAAATCTTGGGGCATCACATATGATCAATTCATGATTGATATTAAAATTTAAAGTTTTAGTTATAAGATTGATTTAATCAAATTTAAAATAAATGTTTTGGTAGCTAATTCTCATTACGCTCAATCCGTTGCTGATAATTATTCTTATATGTATTAATTTTTTTATAATGAATCAATTTTTTCTCTTGATTAAGTAGCATTCTTTTATAGTTTTTCTATGAGCATTTAATTTAGAACACCTTCTTTTCTTTATTATTTTCATCTTTTAGTATTTTTTTTAATATATTTTGTTCATCCAGAATAGAAAAAAATTGTTTTGGATATGTAAACGAGCTTGTGGTTTTTAAAAGTAATTAAATGTAGAAATTGTGAAGAAAATAATGAGTAGCAAAAGTAAGAAATATTTAAGATTTGATTAAAAAAGGTGTTGCAAATAAATTAAATAAGAATGTTTAGTAAAGAATAACTTGTTTTGAGTTTATGTGGGAATATACTAAATCATTCTCCAGATTAGGAATTTAAAAAAATTAGTAAGAGCAAAATAATTAAATATAATTTATAAATATTTATAGTATTAAACCGGAAGCCTAACAAAGCACATCAAAAAAGTTTTCAATTTCTACTCAATTGTAATTTTTTAACTGACCGCCAAAATAAAAAAATAAAGGGAGCAAACAGCTCTTCACTTTTTTCTTTTTAGCCAAAGAAA
>JACGDI010000821.1:1196034-1241709 GCA_014898725.1 Jacaranda copaia
AGCAGCTGCTTTATCTAAAAGTAATTAGACTTTACAAGTAAATTAAATAAAATTTGAAAAAAAATTCAGACTTTAAATCAAGGTTAAATTCTAAAAATTACAAGTTAAAATTTTTATTAATTTTCTAACACCATGCAATAGAACGAATGTTGGGAATAACTACATTTAAAATCAAGACTTTTCTTTTTCTTGCGAGAAGAAAGTAACGCGATTTCCACCAATTTAATAACCACAAATTAATCCAATGGTGATTCATGGGGCGGGAGGGGGGGTGTATTTTTTTGCAGAATAATGATGAATGACACACTAAAAACTATATGATTTGACGGGGTTAATTATCGGTCAAAGGAAAAAGGCAGATGTGGAAGTTGGAAGGCATGACATGACAGATAATGATCATATGGGAGTGGGTCCCACTCAGTGGAAGAAACGGTGGCAATCCATCATTACCGCAACAAACACTTTGCTATCATTTGCACGTGTCCACTGGGCCCATACACACCACACCTTCTTCGCCCCAAACCCCCCCCGCCCCACCCTCTCCTCCTCAATACACAAAACCTACGTGGGATGCATACGATGCAGATATTGTGTCACGATAACTGCAAGAATCATCGAATGAAATTTACTTTGTAATGCATGCGATGCTGGTTATTCTGACGTCAATACATTTATGATTTATCGCTTGTTGGTAGGTCGGTCGGTCAATGATTTGGGCACAAGCTAGATAAAATACACTACTATCATAACTCATAAGCCTTTCAAAAATTGGAGATTTTATGAAAGGATACATGGCCATAATTTTATAGGCGACGTCATTTTATAATATCAAAATTCATTGCCAAAAGTAACGTCATAGTTCTTCAAGTTATTGCTATGTGAGTCCTTAAGGTAGGAACACAAAAATATTTCAACAATGAGAGAAAGGATAGACTTATAAATTATCTCAAATCTTTTTTAAATCTTTTATATAAGATAAAATATGGTATCATAAAAAATCACAACATTCAGCCATCATAAAATATAAACTACTTGGACTATGTGTGTTATTAATCTAACCATATAGTTAAATTGTGATTGGACTAATAATGTCATAATTAATCGCGTACAAGACCCGCTGTGCCGGCTTTTCAAACATTAGCTTGCACTTGCGTTGATTTTCAAGTGTCATAAATTTGCTTGGAGGATTTTATACATAGTTGGTCGAACGGTCGCAGGAATTGGAATAGAGGGTGATATTTCAATTCTATGCAATGTTATGGAACGATGGCGGGGTTCGATTGCAGGATTCGACATATTTTTGTAATTAAATTATTCAACAATTTTAAATAACATTTAACTAAATAATTTCAATAATCTCATTTGAATAATTATAAATCTAAGAATATTTAAAATTTGAAATAAAAAAAAAAGTAATTAAATAAGTATATCTATCACCTTTCAGACACCAAGATGAGAAACCTTAGATAATTAATATTTTTGTATAATTATAAATGCAATACTTATTTATTGTAACGTAACCAAACTTTTATGCTACAAGCTTGTAGTAGAATAGTGTGTGAAGAACCGATTTTATAGGCGTAGCACCTTCAATTTCAATAATTGAAAATAATATATATATATATATTTTAATAAAAGTAAAATTATTAAGATTTAATAATTCATTTCTCATGGTAATACCACCACAATCCACACACTCATCACCCTACCATCAGAACACCCATCAGAATACGTGGATTCCACAATCCACACACCCATCATCCCTATCCCCATCATTTCTCATGCCTTCGACAGCAATGAACAAGGGTAGGCAGTCAGCTGAGAAAACTGCATCCTCATCGTTTTGCTGCATGTTGCAAAAAACCAGTTCCGCGCCATCGTTTCCATTCCGTTCCACCTTATCGGACCGATTTATCGGTCCGGAACGCTAATCTAGTAATAAATTGACCGTTTTTCGTCGTGCCAATCACGCCTCTATTCCACATCGGTGCAATAGAATGCCCACAGCCGTTTTAGTTCCATATCAGCCATTCCGGCCGATTTCGTGGGCTTCCAGCAAACCATGATTTTATATGAACAAATGTCATTTCGCACTATCTTCTTTTACAATGCACCTAGTGGTTTTTTTTTTTTCAATGAAATTTAACTATGTATTGCTCCACATTTTCCGGCCGCTACACTAGCCTAATAACATCATGTATAATCAAGTTCTTTTAAGATAAGAGAGCATGCATTTTGAATTAAATGCAATGGAAAAGAGAGAAAACTGAGATATTGCATTCATCAAAATGAGGATTACAAGAGGCTATTTACAGAGCTGTACAAGGAGCTAACTAATTTGTTATTGAAGCTTTAACTAGCATAACCGTGTAACTAATAATGGAAATTTCTAGCTAATACAATTGCTGACTGAATATATACAAGTAAGGAGATAAAATACAGCATGTGTAGAAAGTCAAATGCTCTAATACTCCTCCTCAAGGTGGCTGGTTTATGTCAGTGACAACCATCTTGGACAAATGCTGAGAAAGTGTAGGAGCAGGAAGCGACTTAGTAAATATGTTGGCTAGCTGATGAGTGGTGTTTTTGGGAAGTAATTTGATGGATCCATCGATGAGCTTTTCCCGAAATGAAATAACAGTCTATCTTAACGTGTTTGGTGTGTTCGTGAAAGATAGGGTTGGATGCCATATGAATGGTTAACTGATTGTCACAAAAAATAAGAGCAGGAGATGTATGTTCAATGATGAAATTTGACTGAAGCTGTTGAAGCCAAAGGAGTTCAGACATTGTGGCAACTAGTGCGTGATATTCAGCCTCAGCTGATGAACGAGATAATGTTCTTTGTCACTTAGCTTTCCAAGAAATAAGAGAATTGCTCGAAAAGATACAAAAACATGCTGTAGAGTTTCTTGTGTCTGGACATGAGCCCTAATCAAAGTCAAAAAAGGCTTTAAGTTGTGTTGATGAAGATGAGGAAAAAAGGAGTCCTTAGTCAGGGTGGGCTTTTAGATAACATAGAAAGTGATGTGTAGTTTGCAAATGCTAGACTCTGGGACATGAGACATATAGGCTTAGTTTATGGACAGCAAATATGATGTCGGGTTGTGAAACATTCAAATAAAGGGGATGCCCAACTAGTTTTCTATATTGAGTAGGATAAGAGAAGGCATTAGTGTTGTCGGCATTGAGATTGAGCTTCAGATCCATTGGTGTATTGGCAAGCTTGCAACCGAGCAAACCGCTGTCTTGTAGGAGTTCAAGGGTATATTGTCTTTATGAGAGAAAAATTCCTGAAGATCTCTACGCAACTTCTAGACCAAGAAAATATTTTAGGTTTCGCAAATCCTTGAGCTAGAAGAGATTTTGAAGTTGACCTTTAAGTAAGTTAATCTCAGTGAGGGACAGACTAGCTATTACTATATCATCATTGTAAATGAGCAAAGCAGTGAAATAGTTATCTTTTCCTTTGGCGAATAAAGAATAATTGGACTTAGACTAGAGAAAATCAAGTTGTAGTAGAGCTTCAGAAAACTTAGCAAACCATTGTTGTGAGGCTTATTTCTGACCACAAATAGACTTATGAAGTTTACAAACTAGTTTTTTTGTTGAATTGCACTCCCCCTTCTTCAGATGACCTAAAAGAGGATCCATGTAAACCTCTTCGAATAAATCCCCATTAAGAAAAGCATTGTTTACATCAAGTTGAGACAAGTGCCAAAATTTGGAGGCAGCCAGTAATAAAAAGACCATGACAATAACCATTTTTGCAACTAGGGAGAAAGTTTCTATGGAATTGACTCTCTCCTGTTGAGTATTGCCCTTAGCAAGCAAGCAAACTTTGTATCCTTCAATGATTCCATTTGATTTATACTAGAGTTTATAGACCCAACGGTAACCAACAGAACGTTTACTAGGGGCTGAGAGAGCAATGGACCAAGTGTGATTTTGTTCCATAGTATCTAACTCATTATGCATTGCTTCTCTCTATTTAGAACATTTTACAGCTTCATTGTAAAACTGTGGTTCAGTTTGAGAGGATAGAGAATTATATGAGATGTAGTTTTGGATAAGACATATGCATTTTGCATGGGAGATTTTATTGCAACGAAAGTCCTTGAGGTATGATGGTGGTTTGTGAATACGAGTTGACCTTCTTAAGGGAAGAGAAAGAATATTAGAGATAGGAGAGACAGAGGCAGAAGGATTGGTAGAAGTGGAAGTAGAAGAGGGATATCATCTATTTGAGACTGAGGAAAAATAAGCTTAGGAAAGTAATCAAGGAGATTAGTAGAGGCATTGGATTCATGAAAAGGAAACATACGTTTGTGAAAAATGACATCTCTGGAAATTATAATTTGCTTGGCGTGAAGATCATATAGTTTGTATGCTTAATACCCAGGAGGATAACCAAGGAACACATAAGGCATCACTCAAGCATCAAACTTTGTCCTGTGAGATGTAGGAGTGGAAACAAAGGCCAGACAACTGAATTCTTTTAGGGATGTGAAGTCAAATTGAGTTTGTCATAATAGTTCATAGAGAGACTTGCAGGACAATAAGAAGGTTGGGGTTCAGTTGATGAGACACGTGACCGTTAAAACACAATCTGACTAGAAATATTTAGGGACTCTAGACTGTATGAAGATGGGATAAGCAACATTGAATAATTGTTGGTTCTTGCGCTCAACAGTGGAGTTTTGTTGGGGTCTTCCTACGTAGGAAAATTAGTGTAAAATGCCTAGTTGGCTGAATACGGTAGTGAAGGCAAGTTCTTTTGCATTATTGGTATGGAAGCACTTTATTATGGCATGAATTTTGTGGAAATCATAGAGATAAATCATGGAATTATTTGAGTAGCATCAGATTTTTTTTTAGGAGGTATACCCAAGTAAAACGAGTGGAGTCATCTACAAGGGTTAGACAATAATTGTGACCAATATAAGAAGTAACGTTATATGGTTCTCATATATTCGCATATATCCTCATATATATGGTCCTCATATATTCAAAAATTAATTAATGAGAGAGGTGTTCATTGTTCATTATAATTGTCCTTACTTTTATATTGTATCATAGATCGAACATGAGAAAATGGTTTAATTATCATGACTTAGAATAGTAGTAGCTCAATTTCTCCAGCGAGCAATCTAAACTATTACATCCATAATGCAGCTATGTACAAAGTAATATTTGTGGGGTTGTGGACCGGTTTGGCTAGTCCAAATTCAGAATTTTGCATGTAATATTTTCAATCAAACAATAAGTATCCATTCTATTCATGTTGCTTGTTCAAGGATGTTTTTGTAATTTTAAAATTTATCTCAATATTTCATGCATCCAAGGAAATAATCAATACAATTATCTACTTCTACCTTTCATCTCCTCGCACAAAGTAAGTACAATTTAAAAATTATAAAATTATCCTAAATTTTAACTTAATCATTTATTTCATTCCATCACTCTACATTCCATATGACAGAGTAAACAGGTCCTGAGAGAAAGATGTTCCTACATACTACTACAAGGTACAAAAGCTAATTAATATGGCTACACAAAAAAAAAAAAAAAAATAGAAACATAATAATATGGTTTTATTGTCTTTATAATATTTGCTTTATCATATTTATTTTATGAACTAGTACTAGTTTAATGTGAACTTTAATGAGTAATTCGTCAAATTGGTTTATATCTAAAATAACAATTTTGTATGATTTAAATATACATGTTCATATACATATAGATCACCAACATTACATTTTAGGCATCTATCAATCTTGATCTATTTAAAACTAGCTAGACTTCATTTACCCATAAATTACTTTCTGCATACATAAGAACCTTTTCCTTTTAGATTATTGTGTTAGTGAATATATGTCATATTATAAAAATGATGTGAATGATGCACAATGTAAGTTCTATGGTGTAGTGAGATACAAAACTCGTATTGAAAGGAGGGGCAAAGAAAAATTTCGAGAAGTGCCTATTAGAAAAATACATTATTTGCCTCTGATTCCTTGGTTGAAGAGGCTTAATACATCAATGAGTTTAGGACTTCACATGAAATGGCATGATGAGAATTATATAGTAGATGGTATCATATGCCATCCTTCGAATATGAATGCTTGGAAATATTTTGATCACATAAATCTAGAATTTGCAAGTGACACTCAAAATTTGAGGTTTGGGTTGTGTGGTAATGACTTTACCTCTTTTAGTCAGCATCTTCTTATTTATGCTGGCTTGTCACTCTTACACCATACAATTTGCTCCCAAAAATGTGTATGGCAATGCCTTATATGCTTTTGACTTGTATCATTCCTAGCTTAAAAAATTTGAAGGCTATGGTAGATGAGTACATATAGTTTTAAATTGATGAAATGAAGTTGACTTAGGAAACAATTGTTCTTATGATGTTGTCACTAAACAAAATTTTAATGTGAAAAATGCATTGATGTGGACAATAAATGATTTTCCAATTTATGTGATATCCCGTCAGGTGACTGTATGTAAATATGCTTACCCTTATTGTTGTATGAGTTACAATAAGATATTCACACTAAAAAATAACCACAAGAACAGTTAGTTTGAATGTTATCAATATTTCTTACATCATTATCATCAATTTAGGACAGAAATACCAACAACTATTTGATAAAGAGTTGGTCAAAATATGATCCTTCTCTTCTATTGTTGACTGGAGAGCAAGCGCAAGAGTTGGTATGTAGTTTGCCAAATATTACAAATTATTGTAGTGCTCCTACAATTCCTGAGTATGGTGTGGAGATAATTGAACCAATATAGTATATTTTAGGAATTAGGGAATTGGAAAACTAACTAGGTGAGGCATAATTTGGATGTGATGCATATTGAGAAGAATCTCTTTGATAATATTTGCAACATAATATTGGACATTAAGGGTAAATCCAAAGATTATGTAAAGGTTTTATTATATTTGAATGATTGCTGTAAGCAACATGGGCTAGAATTAATTTCTAAGGACAAATGATATGGGGAAGCCTAAGGCAAAGTATGTCTTCATATCTGAGTAGAAAAATTGTATATGGTTAAATGAAAGGATTTCTAATGCTGGAAGGATAATCATCAAATTTGGCCAGGTGTGTTGGGACATATGAGTATATGTTATATGGATTGAAGAGTTATGATTACCATATCTTCATAATGCAATTGCAACTAATTGCATTGAAAGAACTGCTGGATCGTGTATGAAAACTATTCTCAATAAGTTCTTCAAAGATTTATGTTCTACAACTTTGAGGCATGATGACTTGGAAAGGGTGGAAAAAATATTTTCACTTTTATGTGCAAGTTAGAAAGTACTTTTCTTCTAGAAATTTTTGATTTTATGGAGCATTTCCTATTCACTTGGTAGAAGAGACACAAAGGAGATGGTCAATTTAATATCTTTGGATGTATCCTTTTGAGAGGTAGAAAAATTTACTTACTTGTAAGCTATCTAAAATTGATAATTATTAAATTAAATTGAAGTGTTATTTTTATTACATGTAGGGAGCTTATAATATCTTGGATGTATCCTTTTGAGAGGTAGAAAAATTTACATACTTATAATCTATCTAAAATTTATAATTATTAATTTGAATTGAAGTGTTATTTTTATTACATATAGGGAGCTTGGAAAATTGAAAAAAGTAGTTAAGCAAAAGGCACAACCGAAGGGGTCAATTTGTGAGGCTTTTGTATGCAAAGAGACATCCAACCTTTGTTTATTTACTTGCAATTGCATATGAATAGCTTAAGGATAAGAGTTGAATGGAATAGTGATGGTGTTAATGATTATTCAATTCCACCATCCTTGTCTATTTTCAATTAACATGGTTGTGCCTTTAGTATCAGTACAACTTGATACTTAAGTGAAGTTAAGCTTAGAGATGCAACATTGTATGTGTTGCTTAACTCTAAGGAGGTCAAGGAATTCAGTGTGTAAGTAATTCAAACAGTTTGTATTTCAAGTTATTTCGTGTGAATTCTTATTTTTCTATTTCTAGTATATTTTTAACTACGTCAATGTGGTTAGTTTGTGGAATTCTTTAGCATTTTGGTCTATATGGCAATGCTAGAACTGAATATGAATTTGTCAATTAGTTTAAGTCTTATGTAAGTAGATTTTGAACTAATTTATACCAGCCACAACATAATAAAAAATATTAATTAGTTCCATGAATACTAACACTTTATCTGGTGAATGATAGATTCATGAGTCAAAAGGAGAGCACTAAGTGACTTGACTTGAGATCCCAACAAGATAATTAGGACGTTGGCTGAAATATTTTGTGAATGGATATAAATTCCACCCTAGGACATAAAGTCAAGGCAAAATAACATAATAGTGGGGTTTGAGTTAAGAGAATTGATGCGGTTAGTAGTGTAGAAGACATTTATGAAATATTGAAGGATGTTATTAAGTTAGAATAATCAAACGATTCCACTATGGGTGGTTTGATCCTTCTCCTTTGAGAGAAACCTATATATAATACTTCTAGAGTCTAAAATTATTGAATTTAGACAAAATGGTTGATGCAAAAAGTATGACATATTCATCATTGCCCAACAAATCAAGTAGGTTTATTATATTCTGTACCCTAAGAGAATTAAGGATAATATTAACTACCGTTACAAAAATAAAGGCAAGAAATAGAATGAAAATTGAAGATTAATTAAAAGTGGCATACTAGAATGATATGGTATCACATATTGATACAATAAATCTAGATGATTTAGAAGATCCAGATGATTTAGAAGAGGGCCTATTAGATCATACTCGTTCTTTAGATGATGTGGATGAATCAAAATGTACAACGAGTTAATGAAGTTGTCATTAGTAACGATGATGCGGAGGAGGAGGAGGAGGAGGTAGAACTTAGTGATAATAATAAAGATGAATTTGATGAAGAAGATAATTCTATCCAATGTGACAATATGATTATTTTTATCTTGATATAATGCAATACATATTAAATTTTGTTATTAATTATTTTCATTACAAATTATAGTTTGTCATAATATTATTTTCAGCATGTTGATTTCTGTCTTTTTAAATCTTATAGATGGCTAATGAGGATGCTAATGGCGGTCAGTAGTTAGAATTTTATTTTTGCATTTTGTATTCTATTTTTAATACTTTTTACACTGATTATGCACAAAATTTCTTTTTCATTCAATATTTCAGATAATATTGTATATTTATTTTTTCATATCTATGGTGTATTAAAGAATATTTATCAATATGAATAGGTCACCAATTTAACAAATCAAAATAAAATAAAAATTTTATTTGAAAAAAAAATTATATTTTCAATACGATTGCGACTCACAGTTCATTAGAAATAAATAAAATAAATTAAAAAATTAATAATATTATGGTAGAACTTTTGACGCAACATGGCTCGCAAGAATTTCTATGGAAAACTTTTGAAGAATTTTCCATGGATTTTTCGTTCAAAATCACTCTGAAATGTGATCGACTGATAACCAAAAAGTCTATCTTTGAATTGGCAGAATTTCATTGCAAAGTTTTGCGTCAGATTTTCCACTGGAATTTGTTTTGTGGTGAGATTTTTTCTGATGGAAAAATTTGCATTCCAAGTAATCCGTCAAAAAATTATTGTAAAATTATTTTTAGTATACAATGAGTCAATCAAAATCAATAAATAAATATAATTCATGGTTAGTGAAGTAAATATGTAAGTTGTGAAACATATAAGCAAACTTATTCCAATATAATATAATATGCGAAAGCTTTACAATTAAGAGGTCTAAAGTCGACTCAGGTCACTTATGCCTGGATATTAATTTGTCTATTTTTGCAATAATTTATTCACTTTAAATACATGTATATTTTAACTTAGAGTGCTCATACGTTTGATTTTCTAATTTTTAATTTTGAAATCTTAACTGTAACAAACTGTATATTTCTTCCTTGCAGCCTAGTTAAACATTTCACAGTGTTATTTCCCTCATCCATGCTTATCCTATCCACATATCTTTCATAAGCATCATCTGCTGGCATCATTTATGTGTATCTATATTATGTATAAAGTACTAAAATTTTAGTGGTATATTTTCAAGTATGCTTCCTAAAATGCTGCTATTATTAACTTTTAATTTTCATAACTACTGAAATACTTTTCTTTTTTTTCAAATTTTATCTTCAATTGTTTACTTTTTCTTTTTTCTTTTATTCTATTATATCATCTTTTTTTTTCATTTACTTAGCCTACAATTTTAATTAAAAATATTTAAAATGTTAAAAATAATAATAACATCTAAAAAGATAAATGAATATGTTATTCATTTTTTATTATAAAAATTTTAGAGCACACATTGAGTGTGACAAAATTGCTAATATATATTTATATGTATGCTCCACGTCAATATATCACATGTGGAATTCGTGCAAATGTCTTAACATTGCTTTTCTATAATATTAATGTGGTTAAAAAAGAATATGAGAGTGCTTTTATTTCTGTAAATTGAAAGCCACTTCGTTGCTTCTTTGATGGAATTTTTTGCTCTTCGCTGCCGCCAATCCGAACTAAAAAATTCGTCGCCAACTTTGGGAGTCTATGCCGAACTTCACTGACTCACATCCTCTACCTTGGTTGGTTGCTGGCAACTTCAACCAGGTTGGCTCTTCACCGGAAAAAATAGAGGGTTTGCCGGTTTCATAGAGGAGATGTGCTAAGTTTCATGAAGTTATTAATCACTAAAAGATGATTTATTTGGGCTTCTAGGGCCCTGCTATAATTGGAGTAATAGTCGTCATGGTCTAGCAAATAGTTGGGAGAGGCTTTTCTCTTCCTTTGCGAACCCGGAATGGAGATTGTTATTCCATGAAGCGAGGGTTCAACATCTACCTAGAACCCAGTCGGTCGGATCATTTTCCTTTGTTGATTAATTTATCTGGTTTACCTCCATTGTGGGTCATGCATTTGGGGCCCTGCGCGCTCTACGCCTGGAGGATTTTCGAATCCCCCCTCCGCTTATTCTAAAACTTTCCAAGGCCTGCCTCATGACATCTAGGTTGAGAGAGATAAATTGAACAAGTAGGGTAGCTCTCTATTAGGTTGTACTATTAAACCTAAATTGAGGTTATTCGCTAAAAATTATGGTGGAGCAGTTTATGAATTACGGGGGACTTTCTTTTACCAAAGATGATGAGAATGTGAACTCCCAACCATTTATGCGTTGGAGAGACTCTTTATTATTTTGTGCCGAAGCAATTTAATTTAGAAAAACACAGGCTGAAACAGGTGAAATCAAAGGGCATTATTTGAATGCTATTGCGGGTACATGTGAAGAAATGATCCAAAGGGCTATATTTGCCAGAGAATTGGGAGTTTCTATCATAATGCATGACTACTTAACAGGGGGATTCGCTGCAAATACTAGCTTGGCTCATTATTGCCGAGATAATTGTTTACTTCTTCACATCCAGTGCGCAATGCATGCAGTTATTGATATACGGAAGAATCATGGTATACACTTACCTTCGTGTAATAAAGGTCATACGTATGTTTGGTAGAGTTTAACTCCGGTACCATAGTAGGTAAACTTGAAGGGAAAAGAGATATCACTTTTGGCTTAGGGAACGAGATGCCTACTACCGGTCCCTTTGCTGCTTGCGAAAGGTCCTATCGAACCTAGGCCCTTATTCTTCCGATGTCGATCACTGAGGGTAAATAAGTAGGTCCAGTATTAGTAAAAGCAAGCTATCGCACTGGGTAGCTACTTCTTTCAGGGTAGCTCCTTCGATATGGTATATTGCCGGTCTCCTACATTGGTGCATTCTATACATTCAAAGTCGTCCCTTGTTTGCTCTTGGACTAAGCGGCAATCCTTATTGTGGATTTAAAACTTGTCATTTTTCTCTTTCAATGCCAGTGGATAAGTACACTAGGGCAGGAATGCTCTACACTAGGACAAGAATGCTCTTTTATCATGTATGTAGATTACTTGGTTGATTACTGCACTAGTCTCATAGCCATAGAGCTATCTCTTTAGCATCCTGCCATTCTTTCTTATTAAAATACAAAGCAGCTTCCCTCCAATCCATAAATATACTTATAAAATGAGAGTATTTGATATATTGCCATCTCTTTCAGGTCTTCCTATCGTTTGGAAATATGTTACCGAATATCGAATACCTTGACTCTTGAATGATTGAGAATCCTAAGCATAACTCAATAGAAAAAGAGATCACAAAAGGTAAGGAAGAACTGTGATTCAACTTTACAGCATCGTTAGAGCAGCACCACAAGCCAATCAACCAACAAATAGGTAGGCTTCACAAAAGGAAGAGATACAATCCAACTTTTATTATTAGGAGTGCAAGTTCCCAAACCCATTGAGGATCTACCACAAGACCCGAAACATAGCTCATCGATTGCTTCCACCCAGTTGAGTGTTGTTCTACGATTGAGATGTGATTCACGCCTTATAGCGGCCTAACAAAAGAGGCCTTTTTAGAAAGTGTCCTTCTTTCATTTAGATTTAGTAAAAGGAGATTAAGCCGAGTTCCTCTCTCTCTTCTCTTCAATCCTAAGTTCTAAGCCTAGCTAGGTTTGAAGATGCTCCTCTGTCAAGGGGAGGTTCGAAGATGTTGAGATTGTTCTTTTTGTTTGTGACCTAGTTGCTGATTATCTCTTCTCCCTAAAGGAGAATGCCCTCAATCTCGTTGGGAAAAAAGGAATAGCAAGATGGGCAGGTGCTGCTCTTCCCAAATAAAGTTTATTCTGTAGCACGCTTCGGGCGAAGCTGGGGCCCTTGACCCCAAAATCTAGTTTTTATTCAAATCCTGACTCAACCCCTCATTATCAAGGTAAAAGGAAATAGGAACTAAGCTGCAAGCCATAGGCCGGTTCTCTATCTACAACCCTCGCTCGAATAAAAAGAAAAGAAAAGGCATTTTCCTCGGGAACTTAGAAGGTTTTTCCCTCAACGACTAATGGATAAAGCTAGGAGACTACAACCTGGATACCCAAGGAGAGGAAGCAGCATGCTACTCCCTTATCTTACTCAAACAGAAAGAGCACGCTAAAAGGAAGAGATAAACTACTCCTACTAAAAAGGGACCTAGATCAATAGAAGGAAGCCAAGACGATAAGCAAGAAGAAAGAACCAGAAGACTAGACCCCAACTCAACCATGCCTCTCTTCCACTTAGAAAAAAAGATGAAAATGGAAACTTAATGGGAAAAGACTACCTGGGAGACATGCACTAGAGTCTTTGGAGTATCACGCCGTGACCCTGCTCTTTAAAGAAAAGAAAGAAAGACCAGGCGAACAGGAAATTGTTTAGATAGAAAATCCATTTCCGCTGCTCTTGTTCAAGAATCATTTTCTAGTAGACTTGGCTAGAAAGCCTAGAACAAATTCACCAAGAACTTGAACCAATCCCTGGACGTGGGGAAATGGAAATAGAAAGGAAAGAGCTAGATGTTGGGAAAGAACAGGTTCATTTTGAGGCATACTACTATCTAAGTTTCTCTCCTTTAACAATCAGATCGATCCCTTATTGAAAGGAATTCTTATCGGAGTTGGGGTTCTCTCCATTCTCTTTCTCAATGAATAAGAGAGTCCAGCAGGAGACAAAGAAGAAAGTATTCAAAGGAACACTGGGCTGAGCCTTAGCTTAGCACGAAATAGGAAGAGGAAGAATCTATTGAAGCCATCGAAGAAGGGGACCCCGGGACCGAATAGCTTCCAACCAGGTTAGGAAGTTGAAAATTAGATTACCTTTACACAGGGACTGTAATCGAATCCTCATACATATTAATCCCATAGTCTCATATATAATATATATACATGAGGCCCTACGTACACAGTTCACCTTCAACTCACCTTGGATACCAACAACCTCTTTTCTGATAGCATCATAGGGGTCGATTGGTCGTCTGAGGTTGAAATCCCTTTCTCTTTGAGCTTTGTAGCATTTATTTCATCTTCGGATAAATAAAATATAGCATCTGCGTAATACACTTCTACTTCGCTAAAAGGATTTGCATATGCTTTCTCCCTCTTCTACTCACCACCTTTAGTTTACTTGAAAGATTGGTGACAAATAGAAGGGACAACATAATTATCATGCATCCAAGGCCGCCCAAGTAGAATATTGTTTGATGTTTCCACATCAATGAAATAAAGGGGCACTGATCTACGACCATCCTTCTATTCTGCCTAAGTAGACCTCTGCCTACTTTGGTTAAATCCTTGGATAAGTATCTGCTTTGGGCCAATCGATGATAACTGAGACGCATTCTCAAAGGCAGGAGATTAATAGTCGACCCCTCATCTATCATGATTCTTGTTATATCCAATCCATTAAGGTATCCTGAAATGAACAAAGGCCTTTTATGCTTAATGAGTCCTGGCTGCAAGTAATCATCCGTAAACGTGATCAAAGCCCTCTACATAAGTTGGTTCACTACTTCTCATCTCAACTTGGTTAACTTCATTAGAAAACTCATCTGGGTTCGTTAATGTGTATAGGATACTAGAGACCCCCTTAGTTCTGCAGACATCTTCAATGCACCGTATACGCTGAGGAGTGCAGGAAGATTTTTGAGGTGATTTAATATGTCATAGTGAACATGTTGTCCATTAGCCACTAATGTTTGACCAGCAAGCATTCATGGTCTCCCTCGTTGGTGCTTTTGGCTCGAGAGGGTGCCCCCTAGGGCCTACTCTAGCTTTTTCCAACCATACTAAGGTTGTGAAGTCTTGATAGCCACTTCTCTACAATTAGATTAGAATATTTCCTTGAATCCTATATGCGAACGAGGATTCACAATCTTTTCTTTTTAGAAAACCCTCAGACCACATGCTTAGAATCAAACAAAGTATCAACAGTTTCCTCTGCATCTACCGGGGAATAATTCTGCGAGTTATATCAGCAGAACAGAAGAGAAGTGGGCAAATGCAAATGATGGGCAATGTAGCAGTATTTTGCCTTTCTTACTGGATTTCCTGCTGCAATTGAATCAAAAGTGGGACTATTTCTCGAAGAAGATGGAGGACGTCGAGCTAGTGGCATAGATTTAGTATGAATCTTCTAGGATGAGGTCAAATGTCACGAGCCAGCTTATTAAAGCACGGACCCTAGAGGAAGATCAAGGGGGTCGAATCCCCAGAAAAGGACGGTGGGACAAATTTGGTCTTTGTCTTTGGAAGGGAATAAAATAAGCAGTATTATATGGATGCTCAGTCTATAGGGCATTAGGATGAAAAGTTCGACTCCCAATAATGAGTCTATACTGTTAAAATTGTCCCTAGAGAATTCTAAAACTCATATACACTTAGGGAAAAATATAATGTATCTATAAGGAAAATGAATGAGGAAAAAAAATTTGGGGAAAAATATAATGTATCTACACTATGTTTAGTTTAAGGATTTTGATAAGGAAAGGAAAGGAAAGTACTAGAGAAAAGGAAAAGAAAATAAAAAAATATAAAATCTCAAATTTATTTGGTTGGTAAAGAAAATAATGAAGAAAAATATGAGGAAAAGAGGAGTGATGAATGTGTTAGAGAATAAAAAAAAGTTCAAATAGGCTTATCTCTAGTTTTCCTCATCATTTTGTGAGGAAAGTTCATTTTTCTTAGATACACTATATTTTTTTCCCAAATTTTCCTTGCCAACTAAAAAATATTTTCCTTAACATTTTTTTATATTATCCAATAACCTATATATCTTATATCTTTATTCTATTATTTTTGTTTCTCTCCAACTACAACCTATTAAAACTGATATAATTATTACTCGTCCAATAATTCATTCAAATACAAATTCATTTTCAATTCACTTTCATTAATTAACTTTTCAAATTTTAAAAATAATAAAAATAAAAATAAAAGTAAATGGGGCAAGCATTTCCTGCCCCGATGACTTCACATTCCTGCACCCACTCTTTGTTCTGTTGGGGACTTCTGTATCCTTGGAAGTTCATGGAAAAAAAGGATTTCCATTGACCCTTTTCAATTATTATCTAAATAAAGTGAGTTCTCATAGCCATCATTGCATTGATTGAAATTTATTCCCAGATGGACTTAGATTACCCTCTTTTAGTCCTACAGTGGAAAATCTTTTTCCTTTCCTTCTTACTTTTCCTTTTCTCCTCCCCTCTTTTTTCCCCTTGAGAGGGAAAAGAAAGAGAATGTGAGGTATGATCGCATGGTGAGAAATTTGTCATGTCGTGTGAGGGAAAGTGGGTGCACAAAAATTGTTACAGGGAAAAGGGATTTTTTTGTTGGAGAGGGAATGTAAATTGGACGACAGTCCAAAAAACATTTTGGTGAATTGATGGCACTGAAATAATCCAACCAAATGCTGCTAAACTTTTCTTTTTATGCTTTTCTTTCTTTTCATGTGTACTCCTCTTGATTTGCTTTTGTTGCTTGTTCATGGGAGATTTATAAATGTATTAGTGGTTTTAAAATAAAGTTAATTATATTTAGTCACTTTATAAAATAATGCATCAAATTAGTTATTATTTACTAGGCTCTTACAATTTATATATAGGATAAATAGACTCTGTTTACTTAATTTGTCGGGTGAGATGAGAGATGATTAATGAAAATAGGATGAAATGAGTAATCTAAATAAATATTTAATATACCTTATAGAATTATGTAAATAATTTATTACTCAATTTTAACCATCATATGTCTATTGTGATCGACTGTAATATGTATAAATATACACTTTACCATCAAAAACAAGTTGACGTAATTTATTTCTGAATTGCGTGGGTAACTTGGATATTTCATTTTTCATTAATAATGAATAGTTGGGCTTGAACGAAGATATTCCCCTATCATTTTTGGATCAACTATTATTATAATATGGGGTCTAAAATATCATGGTAGGCCTTCGTCCACTATAGTATATGCATTATTAAACTGAATAAATTAACATATTTAACATATAACCCAAAAAACAAGACAATGTAGTGTAGCTGTTCTTGCAAGTTGTATTTCCTACGAAACATTTGAATTTAGGAATTATACTTGTATGTATAAAAATGATGATATTAATTGGTCAATTAATAGAAAAAAAATCACTAAAGAAAAAAATGTGACAAAATCATCTTGATGAAAATCATGTATCACGATATGGCACTTGTTTTCCATAAAATGCTCAACTAAAAAGAACAGAGAAAGAAAAAGAAAAAGCAAGACAAAAGACCTAACTTGACAACCTCATACCTGGTAAGACGGTGGTTTGTGCGTCTTCCCGCCATAGATAGCCAAAATAAAAGTAGTGGAAGTGGAAGTCAATCAGGTGCGGCTATTGCCTCATTACTGCCGCATGTTACTGTGTTCCATCATTGTGACACCCACTGATCCTCCATTTCTATCATTAACTAAAAGCTCATTTCCAATACTCAAATCTCTCAATTAAACTTGGTCTCACTATTATATAATTTTGGACTCAGACTTAATTACCATATTCCAACACCTACGTAAATAATAAGTATTATACGAAATAGGATGGTGGCGGCTGCCTAATGTAGGTATATATGTTACTGTTCATTTTTTTACTGTTAACGTTGGACCATTAAATGTAAATTAACCATCATTAATGTCAAAACGATTGTGTTAATTGTTAACTAATCGTCCAAAAAATAAGTCCAAATAACTGTTTTTCAAATTTTCAAATTCAGATTCTAAGATAAAACAAAAGTAATAAACTCGACATGAAGTAGTAAACTTATTTATTGTATGCATGCATTATAATCAAAAAAATTAGTGATTTCGGTACATCCTATCCAACGAATGTGTTAAATTTTTTATGGTATAGCATAAATAAAATATTGTTTACTTTTATTATATATGATATTTATTCAATTTTCAGCAAAAGTAGAAGGAAAGGTTAATAATTGCAGAAATTGGAAGAAAAGGAAATATTAGAGAAAGGGGGGAAAAACAAAGAATACCTTGCCCTTATCTCGCAAAAATGGCAAATGCTATCAACTTGATTGGGACGGCACAATCTAATGAACCAGGGCCCAGAGTTAATAGGACTTGCTCAAAACAAAGAAGGCCTGCGCCTGTCAGATCTGGGTCGAGTCCAACCCGGTTGCCCGAATCAGACTCAAAGACATTGCTGCCGTCAGATGAATCACGTCTGGGTGGTCAGGATTCTGCCACTTGGTTCATTGTTTGATGATAAGATATTATTATAAATAGCACTTTATTACACAATTAGCTGGTATATTCCATTTTACCTTTCCATTTTCAAATATCCAGCATTTATTACTCATTTTCAATTTCCTGAATTGATTTGAGTATCGAAAGATTTTCAGTGGAACCCCTTCGGGCAACCCTTACAACTTTATGGTGATTTCAAGTCATAATAGGTGGCCCGACTGAAAGACCTAAATCTGATCCAATTGACTTGACAAAAGATCAATTCCAACCCAAATCACTACTCATCGAATAATATATTAAATTAGTTTGCTAATAAGATGACAATACTTTATAAATGGTGTAGACAAATGGTAGCATTAATATGCATGTTTACGGTATTATAACAAAGGAAAACTACAAGAATGATGAGTGGAGGTTTGAAGCAATGAAAGAGAAGTGCCTAAAATTGAGGATAAGGCTAATGTGGAAAGAATGGGAAAGAGCTACTATCAATGTGGGAAGAATATGAGGAATAGCCAAGAGTTTGGATGTTTTGGGAGAATGGATTTTTAATAGTGGATTTGAGAAATATAGTGTTTATTTAATTTAATTCTGAGATTGTTAAAAAATATTTTGGGAGGAATTATATTTTTAGAAGTATTTTAGGAAGAGATATTTTTTACTATAGATGTTACATCCATCAGGATTTTATATTATATCTTTTTATATTAATTATTTATTTATATATAGTTGTAATAATTTGTGTATATGTATAGTTGTATATGTTTTCTAAGGGGATATTTAGAGAAAAAAATATTATTTTACTAATAGCCTGATAGAATTAGAACTTGATTGTTTTTAATTTCAACGTTGGAATTTGTTTTGGGAGACTATCGACAAACAAAGCAGAATTTTTAAGTTGAGAGATCATTAGTCCAATAGAATTACCTTCACTCACATAAGTGTAAGTTAAGGAGTTTGATTCCTAACGAACCCTTATCATGTATATGTATAAATAAAAAAAAATACCTATCTCTTTTTACAAAACAAAACCTAATAGTTTTAAATTCGTGGTAGCTACCAAGTATTAAAGGTGACAACATGCACATATGAAGAAGAAAAATCTGGAATTGAAAATGTATATTGAGTCATGCCAATTATAAGTATGTCACATTTGTTCATAATAGCTAACAACTAATGCCGTAATCGATGAGTTAACTTCCTAACTATATAATTGATCTAACTACCTAACAAAAAGCCTAACTAATTATAATTAGCTCTATTTGCTAATATGCATGGCAGATGATTTTCAAAGTATAAAAACCCTAATATCCTGCTGAAGGTAGACGGAAGAAGTCTCTAACAGCCAACTTGGAAAGAAATGGAAATGGGGACATGACGAACAAGGGCTTTTTGAAAACAATAGCAAGCTGATGGTCTGTGTGGATTGGCATGAGTTTGAGGGTTCTGGTGGAGACTTTGCTATGAATAAAGCGGCAATAAACCTCTATGTGTTTAGTACATTCATAGAAGATCAAACTGAAAGCAATATTCAAAGTAATTTGGTTGTCATAAAATTGCAGTGCCAGTATTGGTGAAGGATGTTGGAATTGTAATAAAAGTTGTTTGAGCCAAGTAATTTTGTATAAAGTAGCAGCAGGGAGTGTTATTTTGTTAGACAGAATAATGGGAGACATTCGTTTACATCTCAGATTTTTAGGATATAAGAGAGTATCCAAGGAAAAACAAAAATCAATTGTGGATCTGTGGGAATCCATGTAAGCTACCCAATCTTCATCGGATAAGGCATTGAGTTCTAAAGTGAAGAGTTGGAGGAGAAGAATAGGCCTTGGTCGAGCATGCTCTTAACATAGCAAATGAGAAGATGAACTGCATAGAGACAAACATTGTGTGGTTGTGAGCGAAATTGACTTATCTTGTGCATTACAAATGTTATTCAAGCCTAGAGAGCATTTGGTAAAGGAGTCTGCCAATTAAGTTTCTTCGCTAAGTGGGATTGGAGAGTATAGTGCTACTAGTAGAGTTCAACTAGGATTTTGGATCCATCAGCACAACAGCAGGTTTGGCAGTTAAGAAACCTATATCTTCTAATAACCATAAGGCACACTATTGTTGAGATAAGATGATATCAAAGAGTGACCAAGTGAATTTCCAAGCTAAGAAAGAACTTTAGCTTACCGAGATCTTTAAGTTTGAAGTGTTGCTCCAGTGAACACTTGAAGTTATATAACTTATTGTGATGGACCTGTCAAAATTATATCATCTATATAAATAAGCAATGCAATAAATATGGAGTTAGAACCATGTGTAAACAAGCTATAATCAAACTTAGATTGTTGGAAGCCAAGTTATAAAAGACCTTAAATGAGTTGGAGTACTATTGGCGCGATGCTCACTTTAATTGTAGATTGAGTTGTGTAGTTTACAAGCTAGCTTGTGATTGTGATCATATCATGCAATGCGTGAAATGTTGTTATATGTCGTGTTCGTGTAACTTCTTTAAACAATTCACCATTGAAGAATGCATTACTTACATCTAGTAGAGAAAAATGCCAATTTTGCTTTGCTACTAATGTAATAAGTAACTTAACAGTACCAAATTTGGCAATTGGTGTGAAAATGTCAAAGAAGTCTATACCTTCCTGCTATGTGAACTTCTTTGCCTCTAATCTTGCTTTATGTCTCTCTACTATGCTATTGGAATGAAACTTGAGTTTGAAGACCTCTTTACAACCTATCGTGTGTTTATGTAGGGGAAGGGGTACAACAGACCATGAATTGTTGGACTCTAATACTTTTAATTCATTGTGAATGGCTGCTATCCACTCAAGTATATAGATGGCTTGTTCGTAAGACTATAGCTTAAAGTAAGTAAGGACACCGAGGATATTTTCTCCATATACTAGAGAAAGAGAATCATAAGAGAGATATTTGGAAAGAGGACATAGAGAACAATTTGTAGTGTGTTTGGTTTTAAAAAGATTGCAATGGTAATCTTGGAGATATGAAAAGGGTTATGTTGTCACGGGAGACCGTTTGATAGTAATCAAAGGTTTAGATGATTGATTTTTGAGTGTGAGATTAAGAATGAGGGGAAGCAAACTAAGTGTTTCAATGTGAAGACGTGGTAGAAAATGGAGGACAATATCCAAGAATGGATCAACGAGGACATGAGATGGTGTGATGTCGTGGAATGAGAAGTTATTTTCATGAAAAATTACATTCCTTGATGTGATTATTTGTCTTGTAGATAAATTACCTACTCTGTAGCCTTTAGTGCCATTTGGATAGCCCAAGAAAACACAAGTTTAGTTTGAATTTAGTTTTGCTAGTATGAAGAGTGAAAGTATAGGCTAAATGACCAAAAGATTTGAGGAATGAGTGCTCAAGAGGAGTTTTGTGGATAAGTTCAAATGGAGACTCATCTTGTAAGAGTTTGGATGTAGTTCAACTACGAGAAATGTTACAATGAGCACATTGTCTCTTCAAAAAGGTAAATTATCTTGTAGACAAATTATCTACTCTATAGCTTTTAGTGCCATTTGGATAGCCCAAGAAAACACAAGTTTAGTTCGATTTAGTTCTGCTGGTATGAAGAGTGAGAGCATAGGCTAAATGACCAAAAGATTTGAGGAATGAGTGCTCAAGAGGAGTTTTGTGGAGAAGTTCAAATGGAGACTCGTCTTGTAAGAGCTTGGATGGAGTTCAACTATGAAAAATGTTGCAATGCGCATATAGTCTCTCCAAAAGGGTAAAGGAACTCAAGACTAAAAGTATAAAGCTCTAGTGACATAGAGAAGGGGTTGATGTTTCCTCTATGTAACAGAGTTCTTTTTTACAGTTTTTGTGCAGGACAATTGATGTGATACGCCATGTTAGTGGAGTTCTATTAGGGGGTTTCTATTCGATATCAAATTATAAAGGTAATTGCCTAGATGAGTGAGCTTCAACTTTCAAGTACAATATCAATCATAAATAGACAGAGATAACCTTAGCAACTTTGGAATTAAACTTTGTCAAATAATCTCTATCATTAAGAATGAAACATTTATAACTAATGACACGAAAATACGAAATATTTGGAATTTTAGTATGCCATAATTCATGTGGGGTTTTTCTTAAAAGTGATCTTAGGAAAACACGATTTAACACATAACAAGATGTGTTTATAGCTTCACCCCAAACGAATTTTGGAAGATCATATTAATTAAGCATGGTTCTAGCTACTTCTTACAAAATCCAGTTTTTCTTTTCAACTACCGTATTTTGTTGGGGAGTTTTAGGAATAGAGAAATCATGAATGTAATCGTGTTCTTCGTAAAACAAAGTGAAGTTTATTTCGTCAAACTCAATACCATGGTCATTTTGAATTTTCTTAATAAAATAACCCTTTTTCATTTTGAAGCCTTTTAGTAAGTGGAATGAAAGCATTTAAAACATCATTTTTATGAGCAAGGAAAAAACCCACGTAAAACTTTTATAATCATCTACTATGACAAATGCATATCTTTCACCACCAAGGGAAGTGGTTTTCATAGGTCCGAATAGGTCAATATGCGAAAGATCTAGTGGACTGAAAATTGTGACCTTATTCTTTAGTTTGAAAGATGTTAAGATTTGCTTCCCCTTTTAGCATGCATCACATATCTTGTCCCTAGAAAAGTTTAACTTGGGTGCCCCTTTGAGAGGAGCAAGTTCAAAGGAAGAAGAGGGAAGTTTCTTTTTCTTTGAGGTTGAAGATCCAGCTAACTAGGTATTTCCTGTCTTTGGCATTGTAGAAAAGATTGCCAATTGAAAATTTTGCAATAGAGGTTTCACAAAGAAGATGAAGATGTGAATGAAGGGTTTTTATGTGGAAGGGAGAAATAAATCACTTTTAGAAATAGGGAAAATCTTGAAAATTGTGATTTTGGAAACCTAATCAATTTTTAATCATAATGGCCAAAACTTTTATCAAATAAATTTGGTAATGAGGGATGAGAGATTGAGCACATTAACATGTGGCTTTCAATAAGGTATAACTACCAGGTTTAAAAAAGTTAGCAAACTCCACCAAAATCAGATTTTGATCTAATTCCCATTTTTTCTCTTATGCATGCAAATTTCTTTTCTTCCAAAGCTTTGGTAAAAATATCTACAAGTCTCAATGGAAACAAAATCAATTGATATATCACATTTGTTCGAATGATCACACAAGAAATGATGTTTGATCTTAATATGTTTTGTGCGTGAGTGTAGAACTAGATTTTAGAAATGCTATTAAGATTAGAACTATCACATAAAATGGGCATATAAGGTACATTAATAGCAAAATCATGTAATATATGTTTCATCTATAATACTTGGGTATAGCAATTGCCTAAGGCCATGTATTTTACCTCGATTGTGGATAATGTAACTACACTTTACTTTTTATTGCACCATGAAACCAAAAGATTTTCCAACAATTGACAATCACAACTAGTACTTTTCCTGTCTATCTCGCAACCAACATATTCCGCATCAGAATAGCTTATGAAATTAAACAATTAAAAATGTGGATACCATAAGCCATAGTTGAATGTTCCCTTAAGATATCTCAATATTCTTTTCACAATATTTAAATAGGATTCCTATGTATTTGACTAGAATCTAGCACATAAGCGTATTGAAAACATAATATTTAGATGGCTAGTAGTTAAATACAGCAAGCTACCACTCATACCTTTGTAGACTTTTTCATCTGCATTCTTACTATCCTCATCAAGTTCCAATCTAGTATTTGTACTCATAGGAGTGGTTGTGGAGTTGCATTCACTCATTATAAACTTCTTTAGAAGCTCCTTTGCGTATTTTTCTTGCAAGATGAATGTCCATTTCTAAGTTTGCTTCACTTGAAATCCTAAGAAGAAGTAGAGCTATCCCATTAAGTTCATTTCAAACTCCTGTTTCATTTTCTTGGCAAACTCTCGACAAAGTAGATTATTAGTAGCACCAAAGATAATGTCATCGACATAATTTTGATAATGAGAAAACCATTTTCTTGGTGCTTGTGAACAATGTGGTATCTAAGATTCTAATAGAAAATTTATTGTTTATGAGAAAGTTGCCCAAATGATCATACCAAACCCTAGGGGCTTGTTTTAATCTATATATAAAGCCTTTGTCAGTTTAAAATATGATGAGGAAAACATTAATTTTTGAAACTGAGCGATTGCTCTAAATAAACTTCTTCTTTTATTAATCGTTCAGAAAAGTAGTTTTAACATCCATTTGATAAAGCATAAACTTTTTATGAGATGCAAAGGCAAGAAGCATTCTAATTGATACTAACCTTGCAACTGAAACAAACGTTTCACCATTGTCAATACCCTCTTGTTGATTGTAGCCTTTTACTACTAGTCTGGCTTTACTCCTAGTAACTTTACTGACTTCATCTAACTTATTTCTGAACACCCACTTGGTACAAACTACTAGATGGTCTTATGGCTATTCTTCCAGGTTCCAGACTTCATTTTTTCCAAATTGAACTAGTTCTTTCTTAATTAATTCAATATAGAATAGATCTTTTAGCGCCTCTTTGACATCCTTCAATTCAACCATAGAAATAAAGGCATAGTTGGATTCATTTGGTAGAACTTGTCTGGTTTTGGATCTAGTAGTTATTCCAGCTACAATGATTTTGTTAGTAGGATGACCAAAAGCATGTTTGAATTTTTTGGTTCTTAGTTCAACCCTTTCTACTAACTTGCAAAAATCAGGTTCATCAGTAAGATTTGTTTCCTTAAATGATTCTATTTTCTCTTGCTTTGATGTTGATGGTTCAGGGTCCAGAATTTTGACTGGTTCTTCAAAACTTGCAACTTTTTCGCCCAAAGTTTTCTTGACACCAGATGAATTAGTTTCATCAAACGTAATATGCATGGATTCTTGAACCATTGTTTTCTTTTTGTTAAAAACACAATAAGCTTTACTATGCATTAAGTAACCAACAAAGATCACCTCATCAACTTTGGAATCAAACTTTGTCAAATAATCCCTTTCAAAATAAAACATTTACAACCAAAGACACGAAAATAGAAAATATTTAGAATTTTACCATGCCACAATATATATGAGGTTTTTCTAAAAAGTGATCTTAAGAGGACACAATTTAACACACAACAAGCTGTGTTCACAGCTTCACCCCAAAAGGAATTTGGAAGATCATATTCCTTAAGTATAGTTCTAGCTGCTTCTTGTAAAATTTGATTTTTCCTTTCAACTAACCTATTTTGATGGGAAGTCTTAGGAGCAGACTCACTAGAAGTAATCTTCATTATCAAATTTCTCACTATCAGATTCATCCCATATGGTTGCCATTGCCTTAGCTTTGGCTTGTTTTGCATATTTTTTCAATTTGGGATAGTCTGGTTTTCTGTGTTCGATTTCATTACATTTGTAGCACAGAGGTGGCTTAGAATTTGGAGTTTTTGAACTAGTTCTTTTCGATTTTGATATGTTGTTCCAAATTTTTCTTTTGAGATTACTCAGTTGTTTTAATCTTTAGGAAATCAGAATAATTTCATCCTCAACCTAGTCCTCATCAAGGTCTTCTTGGAGTTTCAAGCCAAAATCATGACCAATATTAAAAATAATACTCTTTTTGTCCTTTATTTCTGAACCTTCTTCTTTATTTAGCAACATCATCTCATGGGATGTGAGAGATCCAATTAGTTCACCCACGGTCATTTTACTGAGATCATCAGCTTTCTGAATGGTAGTAACTTTTGGCGTCCATTCCTTTAGAAGTGATTTGAGAATCTTTCATATTTTCTCATTCTCGTTTATGGTTCTATTGAGTGCAAAAATAGGATTTATAATTTTCTTAAAGCCCACGTACAACTAGCTTATGGTCTCATCAAGCTTTATCTGGAACATTTCATATTTGTGAATGAGAAGAGCAATCCTCTATTGTCGAACTTAACTGGTACCTTTGTGGGTCACTTGCAATATTTCCCACATTTGCTTTGCTATAACATATGTACTAACTTAGTTGTACTCCTCTTTGGTGAGAGCACATGACAAAATATTTTTAGCCTTCACATTCATTGAGATAGGCTTTTTATCATCATTAGTTAATTCATGTCTCTCCTTTGGAACCATCTATCCATCAACTAGTTTTGTTGGAACCATCAACCCTTCACTAACTACATCCCATAAATCAAAATCAAGGGCAATTATGTATTTTTGCATTAGATTTTTCCATGTAGCATAGTTTGAACCATCAAACAGTGGAAGTTAGTTGTGTGATTGCCCTTCTGCAAAGACATCAAGAGTATTAGTGGCCACAAGATCTTTTACTCTAGTAGTTACTCGACAATATATAAAGAACTAATGCTTCGATGCTAATTGTGAGTGATTATATGCCTAAGAGAAGGGTAAATTGGGCTTAAGATATTTTAATGTAGCAAAGATTTATCACTCAAAATATTATTTAGCCTTTCAAAAATTATTTAAGTTTTTTGTAGAAAAATAGTTTTAGATACTGACTGGAATTTGTAAGTACCAATTAAGATACCAGTGAGACTAGTGATAAGAAAAATAATAAAAATAGAAGTAAATAGACACTGGTATTTATAGAGGTTCAGCAAGCCTACATCCTTTACCTAAGCCTTCACTTTGGATTTCAAACCTATCAAATTAATATATTTATAAGAACATTTTTATAGATAAAAATAGTAATTTGATAGTAAGAAAAGTTTAAGGAACAGAAAGACCCTAGCAGGGTGAAAAACTAGCTCTTTGCAAAGAGCTACACCGGAATCTAGATGGGATAAAGTAGATTTCAGAGTACTGTGAAACAACCTATATGAGAACAAGCCCAAGGTAATTTCTACTAGATTCACTTACACAACCTCCATGGACTAATGCATAAGTTGCTGCCATTTTGTACCGCAAGCTCTAGTCTTTTTTTCTAATCTGAAACTAAAAACACTACAGAAAGTTCCAAATAGTGTGACCCTATTGATTTCTTCACCTAGAGGTCCTTAGAGAAACCAAGCATCAATTTGTTCTCTTCATAGTGTCCCTCAAGAGCTAGTATGACTCTCATCCATCTTCACTACTAAGTCCTTCAAGATGCAAACCACCTTGTCCTTGTCTCTCTCAAGTCCATTGAAGGCAAGTTCCACTTGACCATCTTCACCATGAGGTCCCTCAAAAACACATGCAAAGCAAGGAATTAGCAACAATTAAGTACAAGAACATGTAAAAGAGTATCACACAACTTTTCAAAATACTTAACAAAGTTCTCTCCCAACTAAGTGATTCACTCTCTCAAATGCTGCATAATTTCACTTTTATATGTCCAATGGCTATAATTTCTCATTATGGCATAAATCCATTAGAATTAAATATGGAAACATGCATTTATTTCTTAAATAGTGAATGATTCAATAATTTCAGCATGATGTGATTTATTTCCTGTGTTACAAAGATAAAAATCAAACTATAATCTATATGAGATCTTTTATTTTATGGAAAGTAAATTCTAGCGCATGATAAATTCTAGCAAACAACATGTAAACAAATTTCAACAAATAATATACATGCTTTTCAGTACATAATTCAAGGAATAATTTTTTCATGATCAACACAATGTAAATCATCAAAAGGGTTAACAAAGTATGTATCTAATTTCTCCTATGTCTATCTCAAAAGAATTAGCGCTCTTAAGTGCAATATCTTCATGCTAACTATAGCCATCATATTATCACTTATATATGGCCAATCTTTAGTGATCTTGTTCAATCATTACCAAACCTATCAAAGTAATAGTTCGATGAACTCAATAGCAACACTACTTGAATGACAATTCATGTTGCAAATGGAGCTTTTCTTCTAATAATCTTAGGCCTTTTAACCAATGCTTAAAATTTTTTTAATGATCCACATAGTTTTCATTATTCATTTCTCATTTTTATATGTCCATTTAAATCATCCAAGAAAAACTCAGATGAAAGTAGCTATAATTGTTAGTATTGGCAAATAGAGATAAATCTTACCACCTAAGAAGGACATCTCTCTCTAAATAAATTGCCTTTCCTTGAGCCTTACACATGTCAATCTATTCATTCACTTTGTCCTTGATCTTTAGAAATGCATGTTTCAAATGATCTTGTGCCTAGAGGCTGATCAAATTAGCTCTTAAATATTATTCTTAGTTCTTTAGAGTAAACTATTTCTTTATAACAACTATCCACTTTAAACAATAAGTGAAGTCATAAGTTTTAAGTTGACTCATCAACATCCACAAAAGTGATCAAGGATGATGCTCATTCAATCTCAAATAAACAATAAGAACATTTCGTGTCAACTCATACTTGTAAATTTGAGAGTCATTTTTCAAGTGAAGCACTCCTAGTGACATAAGCATCGCTCCCGTTATCTTCAACAATTGATAGATGAGCTTAAGAAACATTACTCTTGTAATAAAAATAAGCACCTCCTTAAGGATCTTGCAACATATATAGTTTAAGATTCCTTCAAACTTCATATATCATAAACCCTTCTTAAGTAAATCTTCATTTTGAAACTTATTTCTCATTATTTCTCCAATATAGTGTTCATGACCTAGTGAGAACACACTTGCTCTTTATCTTTCTTAATTTAATCAGGTGCATACAAGTTTAGCTTGCTACCATCTCATAAATCGTAAAAGTTGGAATTTTTAGACACATTTTCCATGATATGTACTACAACTAAGAATTGTACCTCCTCAGGTGAGATAAGATCAATTTTCCATTGTAAATCTACCTTCTAGAAGTGTTTGTTTCATCAATTTCACAATGAATCACTTCTTAGATTGCAATTATTGTCTAAATTAATCAGACATAATACTCTCACTTTCTATCAATACATTGAACCTCAATGTTCATGTATAATTTTACCTTTTCCAAATTGCTTTAACCAACTTAGTAGTTTTATCTAATGAGAAAGCGGTTGTACAAATGCGAAAGGAAAGAAAAATAGAATATAGTTTTTTGTGTATCATGTCCATGAGTACACACTCATTCTTAGTGGACTAAGTGGTCTTTTCTTATTTTTTTTAGTATAGTCTTTCATGCTATAAAAGTTTTGGAATATGGAGATTGACTTTAGTGAGTTAGCAAAACATAGCCTCCTCTAGCTAAGATAGTCATTCTCCTATCTGGCATGCCAAAAATAACCATGGAAGAATTACTAGAAATATTAGCTTAAGTTAATTACATCACAAGAAAAATGACAACATCATAAAGTCTCTTAAATAAAAGATGGAAAAAAAATATATCAATCAAATATCTTAAAATGTTTCAACTCAAATTAGATTTTATTCTCACTTTCTCCTCAACGAGTGGCCCACACCTATTGTTGAGTTTGAAGAAATTAGCTCACTCCTATTGCAAAGCTTGTGGTATCACCTTGCAACTCAAGATACCTCTTCTTTTCGCTATTTTAATAGTCTATATACTTGCTAAATCTCCAATTATATGCTATATTTTGCCAATATCTATTATTCAATAAGGAGAAAGATGGTAAAACTAGCAAATTAAGAAATGACAGAAATTCGATAGTTAAAATTTATCTTAGCACTATTACAAGCAATGGCGTTGGATCTCAAAAATTTGCAGCCCTCAACCTCAAAGCATTATTATGATTTTAGTTTTAACTATTTGCTTTTGTCTAACTCATCGTTTCTTGTGCCAATATTTACCTCAATTAGCTTACATTGATTAACATAAGTAGCAAATGCAACTACTTGACTTTTCATAATCAACTCAAGTTAGGCAATTTTGTCAAATATATAATTAATAGCACAAACAAAACTTTTCCGTAAATACATGCTCAAGCAAGAATTGTTAGAATCTTTTAATTATGAGTGAACTCATACCATAACATAAAGCTCAAACTTAGGTTAGATTATCTTGTTTGCAACTTAAATCAATTAAAGAACTATGTTTTCTTCACTTGCGATTTACCAAAACATTTTACCAATTCATTTTATTTTTATCGATAAATCTTCAATAAACTCCCCATCGTTAAATTTTTTTCCTCAAAATTAGCTTCCCAAAACTAAATTTAAATTTGTTGGCAATAGTAAGCACTAATTCTTCCATCAATAAGTAGTTGCTAATTATAATTTATAATCAATTAAATTTAATATTTATATCTTAATAATATTCAGAACATGTACCATAATTTTAGAATGATTAATGAAGAGAAAATATTAAAAAATTTATCAAATCTTCATTCAAAATTTCAAAGAATAATAAACAATTTAATAAGAATAACATACAAATGCAATTATGTTGTACCAAATTTAAAAGACAAAATACACTTCAAACATACAAATCCTAATATGTTGCAATCACCATGCAATCCAAAGAAGTTCCAACACATATGTTCGCAAAGTTAATTTAGATAATAATAGAATTCAAAATAAGGAACCAACATATTAAGACTAGCAATCCTACTTTGAATGATTGTCTATATGTTAGCCATAACTAGGTGGATGGTCATCTATGGTTAAATTTCCTATGCCATACATCTTAGACTAACTTTCAAATGACCTCTTTTAGTGAAGATGATATTGTTAGTAGTAATTGTGGTAGAGATACTTTAAAGTAACAATTTATTGATCTTTCTTTGTTGCTTCACTCCTTATTGATTGCTCTATATGCTTTGCTAAATATTTCTCAATTTGCTTACTTATAGACATGGACGATGTATACAAAGGTGTACTTGTGGGATATTGAGTGGAAAATAATTATGAAGTCCTTAATACTTCATTAAAAGTCCTATTGTGTCCAAATACATACACAACCCTGGATAAGCCATTAGATGTCTCTATCCAAGAGGTATTATAAAATTCAATTTGGGGAACAAACTCATCAGTGCAATACTTTTGCAATAGAAGACTCTGTGCTCAATTAGAAATAACTTATATAATTCAAATATTTTAAAATAGAGAGCATAGTAGATTACTAACTCTTTTACCAGTTTTCTCTTAGACTTCTTACAACAAATAGCCTTTTCCTTGTTATTTCCTATGGATATGGTCAAAGACATCAACTTCAGTCACATTTTACGAATCAAGTGCTTTTTTCTACACCCAAGTAAGTTCATTTTGTCAAATGTCATCATAATTGAAATCAAAATATTAATTATAGATTAACATATAAAAAAACGCATTACCATCCTCTTTCATGCTTTTTAAATGGAATAGAATGACATACTTATTTTATCATAGATGCATCTTTCTTGATAATCTTTTTTTTCTTGTTAGACTCACTATTTTTTCTCCACTCATGTGTTGCAAAGACCTCACCTACTAATTTGTCCCAGATCTTCTACACTCAACAATTTAGGGTGTAGTGCCCCATCCCACATGGACTAAATATTGAAAGAAAGAATGCTATATAATATTTGGCCAAAGAACTCATGTACATCTATTAGATATCCCTTTTAAGCAAGTTGATTATAGCACAATTTTAGAATACACTTGATGGGTTTGGAGGCGATTCTCACATCCAATGGGCTCGTGAGCCTGTAGTGTGACAAATGGTATCAGAGCTATCACCAACTGGAATATTGAGAGCTAAGTGCTACATGTGTAGGAATCACCTCTTAAACCTGTGGGACAAAGTGCTACACACTCAAGAGCCACCTCTTGATCCAATAGGAGCCACCTCTAAAGTCCTAATGCCTGGTAACTAATCAAGGATCTATGCTACACCATAACAAGGACATTACGTTCTAAGAGATGAGTGAATGTAATACCCTATTCCGCATAAACTAAATATTGAAAGAAAGAATAATCTATAAGCTTTGGCCAATGAACTCATGTGTATCTATTGGATATTCTTTTTAGGCAAATTGATTATAGTCTAATTTCAAGATGCACTCGATGAGTTTGGAGGCAATCCTCATGTCCAATGGGCTCACGAGCCCGAGGCGTGTTATAAGGCCTTTGCCTTTCAATTTTAAAGTATCATTCCAATCATTAGCAGCTCTTATTGTGGATCCATAATTATTGAACATATTATTCATATTCTTCCCAAATGGATATGACCATAACTTTTTCATGTGATGCTCATGCGCAGATAACCATTGAAAGTGCTCTATTACATTTCAAGCAAGTACTCAACTAATAACAATAATATCTATAAAAAATTTCAATTAGTCATTGCATACACCAACAAATACCAATCTGTTGAAAAAAATTACTCATTTAAAGTTTACCGAACATGTTGTTCTTAACTTGTTCAAAACTCTTTGTTCAAGTGTGTCATAGTTCTTAGATAACCTTTCAAGATATGCGTGATTTTTCTAGTCACGTGATGTAGATAAATTTTTTCAATTCAAAAGTCTTACATTTAAATATGCATAGAGGACTTTTTATTGAATAATTAAAATTACCAATGAAAAGAGGATATTTTACTAAATAATTAAAATTACCAATGAAAAAAGTCAATGCTAGACATAGTGGACTATTTAACTAATCTTTTTGCTATGGTCAACTAATCAAGAGATGCTGACTTGATGAGCTTATATGAGTGTTCTCATTAATATATATATATATATATATATATGAAGATTACTATAACATAACCTTATATGTCAACATTATCAATAAATTGATTTTAGGCTATATGAGTATGTTTTAACAATAAAAGATAACACAACCTTTTGATACAACACAAATATATGCAAGATTTAGGGAGCACAAAATCATCACCAATCACGTCTAATTTGTTTTATGATTGCAATACAAATCTTATCCTTGCAAATATTCTCATTGTATTCTAATTTTCCTTTCCCATGTAGCAACATGTTGAAAATATTCTCAAATACATTTTTCTCTTTTCAATCAAAATGGTGAATGAGATTTGACCTCTAGTTGGGTAACTCCCAAAATATACTTCTCTTGAATAAAGCACAAGCCACACCAAATCTAGACAAACTTAAAGTGTTGCCAAATCTATCATATAGCATGTGAGGAAGTTGAGATGCACATCTCCATATTTCTTCACCTGATGATTATCTAGGAGAAGAGTCACATCAAATTTAATATTTCCTAAACTTATTTTCTTCCCTTCTATATGTCTAGCTACAATGCAAAAATTGATTATGATAAATCAACCATGAGTGCTTATGTCCATTACTAAGAAAAAAGGACTTTGTATGCTCCTAAGTAGGACAAGATAACCAACCAAGAGTGATTCATTCAAACACCATACCATATGTAGAAAAAATATTGATTATCCATAAAAGTGTTGTTTTTAATTGAATTTTTTTTGTGTAGAAACATCATACATTCAAATTCTTTCATTCCATAACATCTTCAACTCATCAATCAAATACCATTGAAACATATCCAAATTCTTTTTAGGGATTTTTCAATTTGGTATAATCATATTCAAGAGCATGTAAGGTTTTTCATGGATGTCCCTAGAGGAAGATTATACACAACTATCAGTACAAGACAATATGGATATGAAGTACCATTAGTACTGAAAAGACAAACTACATCAATGCACAATCTAAAATGAACATTAAGTAGTTCAAATGAAAATGACATGTAAATCTCATTAAAGTGTTTCAAGTCTTACTATGTAATGGGTGTGCCATACTTCCCTCTACACGCTGGTTTTTATAGTGCCGTCATTGCTTTAACAATCTCAGTTAACATATAAAGCATTTGAAACTTAGGAACTAGTGGCAAGTATGGCAACACTTTGTAGGGGATGTCTTTTCTAATACTCAACTTTCTAAGCTTACTCATGAACACAAACTATGTATCTATTTTTATTATTATTTTTTTGTAGTATAACATGCAATTATTGACATAGATATTAATAATTTAACAACCAAGACTATGTTTCACAATCATATTTTTTATTTCATACCAATTGCTAAGCAATATCTCCTTTTTTGGCACCCATACCTTTAACTAATGAGATGAGGTGATCATGTAACACTCGTGCAGGTTGAACTTTAATTTAAAATTCAACAATTGAGATATTGCTAAAAGTTTAGAACTTTACAATCCTCCACAATAGTTTATCTATATCATTCAATAATTTAAAGAATTTCTATTCATCTAGGTTGGGTGGCACTTCAAAAAGATTGATGATTCCATGGAAATTTCTAGTGGATTTCAATAGAAATTTGTCAAAGAATGAATAGGAATGTCCTTCAGAGAAACCTTCACTGAGGAAAAAAAATTGATGGAAATTCTAGAGCATAGAATTTAGGTAGAACAATGTCAGATATTTTGTGAATTGTTCATCTTAAATCTAGAGAAATTCCAATGAATAATTCATTGAAAATCTTTTGGAGTGTATCAAGATGAACTCTGATAACTTTTCGATGAAAAAATCCACTAGAAAGTTTTCTAAGGGAACTCTTCGCAATGATGTTAATTTTTTAATTTTTTTTAATTTTTCTAGTGGATTTCTATAACAATTGGATTGAAACTATTTTTTTTTTTCAAAAATAAAATTACTTATTTATTTTAATTCATTAAACTTGTAATTTGTTCACATTAATATCCAATAAATATCTAAAAATAAATATTCAATAACATCCAAAATATCAAATAACAAAAAAGGAATTTTATAAATATTTAGCATTCAATGTACTCAAAATATAATGCGGAATATTCAATAAAATTAGAATTACAAGCTGCCATTAACATCATCATTTATATAGTTGTTGGCCTTACCATCCCAAGGATGTTGCCATGTCCAGATTGAGATGGAGCTAGAGGCAAAGGCTGGAGATGTTGATGGATGAGTACCTTGAATCATATGCATCTAACTAACTAGCAATAACAGAATTTGTTGGTGCTACTAAACAAAATAGTGAGTTGCAGTAACTATATCTCTGTGGCAGGTTGTACATCAGCAACACACTCAAGCTAGACCCACTTCACATCTCCATTACCCTGATTTGTATCTCCTCCAACCATTCTTGAAAACAAGCCTCAACACTACTAGTTCTAGTTATTATTTTTTCTTTAATGGTAAAATCACAAAGGTTCCAAATAAATTATATTTCACTAGGTTATTATACTTGTTGAATTATTAATAGATTAGCAAAGTTTTTAGTTGGTCTTTTAGCTTTGTTTTTTTTCTATAATATAATCATTTAATTTTGACAAATAATTTCTAATTCAAAAATCTTTATTTTAATTGTTTAAATGTCTATATATATTTGAAACATAACTGCAAATGTAGTGGAGCTTTTAGTGTACAATAGAAAAAACCAACAAGAATGCAAAAGTGGAGATAAGAAAAAAAAAAGTCAATGCTCAAAATAAAGCTCGTTTGATAAAAGAAGTTCGTTGCAAGTGCTTAGAGTAATAAGTCAATACATGGATACCAATAATATCTAGAGGCACATTATAAATCAACTCAAAACAAAAAATATAATCCTATCCCAAATTCTCTCTTTACTATATATTTTTTTATTGTTATAAATGTTGACATTGAAAGTGTCTCATAAGCTTTCTTAAGCAGTCCATCTCATAAAATACAATTTTTTTGAAGTTTATAGGGGTTCATTTTCAGCCATAAGCAAAGCAACTCAAGAGAAACGATCAAAATAGCTAGATATAAATATTAAAGATTGATAGAGTATAATTACCAAGGACAATTATTAAACTACTACAATTGATTTATGGAATTCTTATAGAGAAAATTGAGAAAATACTAATGAAAGATTAATAAGTGTTGGCCTTGCAAGATAAATATCCTATCACATAATAAATATTTCTGCAATATCTTTTTCCATTGCCTTGGACTAAGAAGAAAACTTACCATACATTTATAATATCTGTCTCCTCAACAAATGGTAGAGATCAAAAATATGTGAGCAATTAGAAGAAGCTCTTATAGCTCCTCAAAAATATTTCAAACATATATTAAATATACTTATTAATTGTTTATATCTTTATAATATTTTAGAATTTTTTTTAAGACTTTCTTCTTTAATTAATAACACTAAAGAATGTTCTAAAACCTTAAAGAACCATCTACACTCTTTTGGAATATTCTAAAACCATATAAAAGTCCTATTTCTTTATTTTTTTCAAAAAAAAAAAAACACTAAACATTTCACTTAAATTGTATCTTTTTTTCTTGAATTATTATAAAAAAACATTTAACCATTAATAGAATACTCATATATATACATATATATATGTATATATCTTCTTATCATTATTTAAATATTCATTTTATTATAAAAATAATAAATAAAAATATAAAAATTTGAAGTGACACTTCTAGTCAGATGAAATCTTACAATAAAAAATATTTACCGCAACATATATCTCCTTTTAAAATAAAATCAAACATTCCTTTCATTTTCCATATGTTTTCCATCTCTACTATAAAAAATCACTCTTAAAATCATTTCTACAAATACCCACCACAAAATCAAACATTACCGAAGAGATTATTAAGAAATTTTCTAGAACTTTTTCTCTAGAAAAGCTATGCAAATTTCGACTTCGCAACTAATCAGCACTATTTGTGAAAGATAAGCCTCTTGAATAAAAATTAAAATTAATACTTTTACAATATTTTCTTTGCAGTCTTCCGTAGACCTTTGCATGACTACAACAAAGATGATATGAAACATACAAATCCAAGAACATATTCAAAATAAGGATAATGTTGATGATTCAATTAGCATTCAAGGGATAAGATTATCTGTTCAATGAAATAAAACAAAAGTCCTAATACTTTGATTGTTATATTACACCTTTTGAATTATGTCATTTATTTAATATTTTTGTAATTTTTTATTAAATCATCACTTTAGGAACCTTCACAATTGGAAAATAACACTTAATTAGCTCGGATATAAATATATTTAAATACAATGTATTTAGTAGCATTAGAGAAACAAGTAAAAAGTATCAATCCAATGGAACATGTACCAGAGAGGATGTGTAAGAGCCTAGAAATATTAGTTACACATCTAATTCTTTTTAAAAAACTAATATATACTATAGATTCATTATTACTTTTATTTTATTTTGCCATAGCACTATTCACAAAAAATACTTGATTTAGAAACTTTAGAGTGAACTTGCCTTCTTTAGATACAAGGTTGTTGAATTTAGATTACTTGAGGGGCTAAAGGGGAAGATCAAATTTTATCTAGGCCTTAAAATAAGTAGTTGAGATTCAGCCCTCTGATCTTATTTTATTTTAACACATATAATTATTAAAATTAGATAAATTAAAAGTATATATCAAAAGGTAAATTAGCAGAATAGGATAGATTGCAATTTGAGACAAAGCCACATGCTTTGATGAAGCTTAATAAGCCTTGCCCCTTGAAAAGTGTTTCTTCCTTTCATTGCCAAAATTGAACGGTGCTAAGCCAAAAATAAAAATAGCAGAGAGAGAGAGAGAAGAGAAAAAATGGAAAAAAATTATAACTAAACAAACTAGAATAGAGGAAGAGGAAATCTAGCCTTTGCTCCAAAAGGTAGCATTACTTTAGCCATTTAAAGTTATTAATTTTGTATTTTATTTGCTTTTTATAGCATATATGTTTAGGTTATGTTTTAAATTATATATGGTTTTGTGTGTTCAATTTAGTGGAAACCAACTGAAGTTAGACGTACACTTAAGTTAGTTTGGCAATTGAAAGAATTTATGAAGTTCAAACTTGCATAAATTTTATTTTTTAAAATTGTGTAGCTGTAAATGTGTAAGTAGTTTCAAGAAGTAAATGAATTTATTTGAAGCCTAGATAATTAAGAGTTAAAACCATATTTCTATGGTTAAAATTTTTATTTTGGAATTACTATCAAGTTAGGAGTGTTATGGCTGCGTGAAGATGTTAATCAATATACTTTATGTCTTGTCAAATGATAAATTGAAACTAACTATAGAGGGAAATAGAAGAAGTATTTAATTAGAATACTTTAGTTGGCCGAAAAGGAGAATTAGAGTTACAAATGTAAATATGAATCAAAAATTGCCTATTATTTAATGTATTTCATATTTAGAGAACTGTAAACTATATGGAAAATAAAGGAATAAAACAATAAAGGAGACTCACCAAAAAAAAGTGAGAATGAGAGGGAAGGAAAAGAATTGAGGAGATAACATAGTTAATGGAGTTTAAGATATGCTCTTTAGTTAAAGTTTTGATACTTAGAATACTTTAGGATTAATTATATATTGTCCTTAGCACATACATTTCAATAATTAAAGTACATTGATTAACTCCATAGTAAATTTAATATTTATTTTGGACAAGTAATTTGCATAACTTCATCTTACTTAAGACATGGCACTTGAAAAAGCACGGTGAGTGTCGTAACTTAAAGGACATAAGACAGTTATTCCCATCAAGATGAGTGTTATATGGTCATTATAGAAGTGTGATGTTGCTCGAAAAAGGAGCAAGATCTTTTACAGAAGACAACAGAGTGTTGGTTCGTCTTCTCATGAATGCGCATAGAGAGATTTGCTCTTTTTGAGAGTTCTTCCACTCTGAAAAATTTAATAAATGATTTCTTATGTCTTGATTCTCTTTAGAACTTGGTATTTATAGATTTTTGTCTTGATGGTTATTTTGCCCTCTTGGTAGACTTGACTTGTCTTATGGGCACTCTAATCCATTTACTTAGTTAATTAATTTTAGAATTGATTTATCATCTTTAGTCTAATTACCAAAGTGTTTTGATGTCCACTTTTAGCCACATCATTAAGCCTTCTATTTTCAATGGGAAATTATTAATTCTTCATAGAAAACATAATCTTAACTTTAATTTATTAAATTTATATTTCGTTAATTTTGAATAAATTAGCTTAGAGGTTTGTGAAAAAGTGAACTTTTTAGGAGATGGACTCCTAAGAGGTGAACTTGTTAGCATTAAGGAGTTAAGAAAAAAACAATTTCACCTTGGTTAAGGAGAGAAAGATGAAAACAACTCCATCAAGAGTGTTGTGGAGTTAACGACTTGTCTTAAGAGACTTAGGTAAGTTTGATGTGGCCTTTACCTAAAGACTTAGGTGAATTTCATGTATCAAACATTGATGAGCTCAAGAAGGTCTTGCACTATAATCATCTAGGGACTTAGAAAAATTTGAATTGTTGTTAGGTTGTCAATATTAAGGTGTAATGCTAGACAGGTGCATGATAGTAGGTTTCACGGTGAGCTCTCTTAGAGAGATATGCTCGTGTTTGTGCAAGGAAGTATGCAAACACCTTGTAGAGGTGTTCTTCATGCGGGACTCAGTCAATCGTATGGCAAAGTATAGTGTGATGTTACCAACTTGAAAAATTTTGCATTACCATCATCTGAGGACTTTGGAGAATTTTACATAGTACTTATCCCAAAACTTAAATGAACATTTAAGTGAGAACATGGGGGTTGAAGTGTTGAATAGGAGCAATCAATTCAAGTTACGATTATAGTTGAATCTAACTTTGAGAAAGGGAGATGGAAGGATAGTATTAGCATTCGGTACTTGTTGCCTAGCGCCTATTGGGCATCTGCAAAAGGTATCCATGATGTCTTAGCAACAGTATGGCTTGGTAGGCATCTATTTTGAGAGACCACGTTAGATGTCCGATTGGGCGCCCAATTTGGGTGCCCTTGTTGGATATTTTTGTCGAGATGTGTGAACTTAGATGTTTTACTGTAATCAATTGAATGCTTGTCTTCCTGGTGAATACAGAGCTCATCTTTTCTGATAGTGAGGGTTATGTGAATGTTGCTGAGTAACAACAACATCATGGAAGGGGGGTTTAAAAGAATTTCTTAGGATTGAGGTTTCCATCTCAAAGGATGTTGAAACCATGCAGGATCTTGAAGACATTTCTTAAGAGCTTGTGCTCCATGAATGACTTAGAACTCGTGCTTGAGAGTTTTTGGGCAGTTCACCAACTAGTGTAGTTAAATGTGTAAACCTACTTCTAGTCAACTTTTGTCTAAGTTGAGGTTTAATAGGTTTTCTTCACTTAATGTTTTCTTAGGAGGCATTGTATTAGTTGCCCTATGTTTCTCCAAAGACTTAGATAAAATTTTCAAGGGTCTAATTGTAAGGAGCATGTTCTATTGGCATTTTGAAAGATGAGTTATTGAGGTGATATCTTTTTCTTCTTTCTTATTTTTACTTCACCCTAACCTTCAAGAGCTTTGTCTAACTCATCAAGGTCAGCACAAACTTCTTGCCATATATGAAGTCAAATGATGAGCATTACTTAAGAGCATGACGTTGGGAACTAGGATATGATTTTGAATTAGAGTCCTTCAACTAAGTTTGAGTTGGAGTTCGTGTGTTTAATAAGGGAAGGATGTTTACTAGGCATACAGAGATGGTGTCCATATTATGCGAGAAGGTAGCCCTTGCATAATCACACACCTGGTGACACCATTATGCATGGCTTAGAGTTTTTTATGGTTTGATATCTTTCAGCAAGTATCTTCAAAAAGGCTCATAGTATTGTAGTTTAAGTAAGTCCCCCAGTCTCTTCTTGAAAGGCTAAGCATTAATTTAAGCATAAAGTCACTTATACATATGCTGAGTTATTAAATCTTGTGTCTTTTTTTGCAAGAGTTAGAGTTTAAAGAGATGTCAAGCCATCTACTCCAAAAAATTAAAGTTTCTCATGAAATTAAGAGAAAAATTTAGTAGGATAGAATTCTTACCAAGTGGCAAGGACTATGATGAAGGAGAGATGCTATAAGAAAGATGCAGTCAAAGTGGTTCAACAACGAAGTCATAAAGAGAAAGAGTTATGCTATATTGCTAAAGAAGCATAAGTTTAAAGGCATGATTTGCTGAAAAGGTAAAGAATGAGAAGAAGTTCCTATGTCCCTCTGCTAAGAGGGTGTTAGTGAATGCGACTCTTAAGGATACAACAAAGGAGTATAAGGCCTTTAGTAAGTATTTTTGAGGTGATAGGTGCAGAGGCAATGGTAGGGGAACTAGAAAGTGTGGCTCTGTAAGGATAGCATGCTATGTATATGATAGTGGAAGCAAGTAAAATTTGCATTTAAGATTTTGATGATGCTTAGCAACTTCTAGTCAATTTGAATAACACATCATTATTTACTTTCAAAATTCAAGTGCCAACTGGACATCCTTTTATCTTTCTTATTGGAGTTTAGTAGAGTTTGCCTTGTTCTTGCTCAACTGGCATTCATGTGAGTACTTAGCTATTAGTTTGACTTATTGATATTGCATACTTAAACTTTGTAAATTTTGGAATAGGATATATAAAACCATCACCATAAGTATTAGGAGAAAAAAAGTGCATCATGAGTGTTTACACAAAATGCCAGATTTAGGTACACATGAAAAATATTAAGGTTAGGCATGGGCTATATGCTAAGGAGCACGCAAGGTGCCTGGAGAGGATACTTGTAAGGCACTTATTGTGACCTACTGGATGCCTAGCTAGAATGCTAAAGAGGTGTTCCTATGCTAAAATTCCTAAGTCCTCGCTAGGTGATGTTTTATTTTTTTAGAGTTGCTTTCACTTGTGTGATTTTTGTTGAGTTATGATGGTGCTATGTGTCCAACGATTGTCTTAGGACTTGGAGAATCTTAGATGATAAAGCACGATAAATACTTCAAAATGTTTACAAAGTTGGAATGATTGTAAGCATGACATGTAATATGTTTATCTTAGAGAGAATAGAGCTCCCTTTTTAACATCTTCATTGGTTTATCTTTCATGAAGTGAAGTTCTTCAAGGGAGGAAAATTATTATTTTCACACTCAAGTTGAGAATAAGCTAGGTACTAAGACGAGGATGAGGGTATTCATGATCTTCTAAGAGGCTTCATACTAAGTGCATAACGACATATGGAGTCATCAAACTTAGAGATTTTTCTTGAAATATGTTTTACGTGTTAGAGCATTAACTTTCTTTTTGGGATGACATAGGTGTTTTCCACAGTGGTCTTTAGCGAATGTATTCAGAGTGATTGCCACATACTACCAAGTGGAGCTAATAGTGAACTTCTCTGAGATGTTCCATACTCCCGATGAGAGCCATTTAAGGACTTTTTCAGGATGCCACATACTCCTAAAGAGAGTCTTTAGAGGACTTTTTTAGTATGCCCCATACTCCTTAAGGGAACCTTTAGATGACTTTTTCAAAGAAGTTACCACGTACTCTTGAAGGGAACCTTACTATCGAGGGAGCCTATAGTGTACTTCTTTAGAGAGGTTGCCATGTAATCCCTAAGACAACCTATAGTAGACTTGTTTAGAGAGGTTGCAAAAATACTAAATAGGATGGTGTATAGTTGCTACAAAGTTCAAGGTTATGAGAGACGATAATGATATGGAGAATATGAAAAAGTTCATATGCATTAGAGAAATATCGATAAGAAGTAGTGCCATTCCCAAGTGGGTCGACCTTATTCACATCCAAAAGAAAATGAAAGTCATAGCAAAAAATAAGCTAAGGCAAGCACTTATCATAAAGAGGTGTCATTAGCATCACATAGAGCGTCTTAAAATGTGTGTATGTCCATAAAGAAAATGTTTTATAGCACATCTCTGCCCTTGCTTCCTCTAGCTAGTTCATTATATATTATTGAGATGACTCCCGAGATAGTAAAGTTGTCAAGGTCACATAGTGTCAATGCTCCTTAAGACTTAAGCTAGGACATATATTCTTTGAGGTGCTCTCTTTGAATTAATTTCTCAATTTCATATTTCAAGTGGCAACATTCATTTATGGTATGCCCACTAGCGCAATGATAGCATCATCACTTTTCTAGCTTTAGCTTCTAAAGGTGTACAAAGTTTACTGCAGTATTTGCTAGAAAAGCCTGCATTCTATCATCAACATTTCTATCTAGGACATAGTGTAGGGTGTGTGTATGGCAATTGCACAAGGAGGGCTACACCTCCAACCTCTTTGCTTTTTATGGCTATAACTCCCTTCACCACGTACCTTTTATCTAGGGGCTTCATAGGGCTTCTTAAGGAACTACAACTTCCTCTATACAGATGTACTTCTCTATGCACACTGAAAGCTCTTCCATGGTAGTAGAAGGCTCTCCAAGCATCAATTCTTAGAATTTTGAGTACTTCAAGTTCTGTTGGATAATGCCAAGTAGGAGCTACCAAATAATGTAGGGAATCACGTATACTGCTTAGTTGAAGTGGTTAAGGTAAGTCCTCAAGAACCATCTGTCTTTCTGCTTGATGGTGAATAGGTACAAAACTATTTTGGGGTATCTATGATTGATAGAGAGGTTCTAACGGAAACATCGCCAACATTTTTCATCCAATGATGGATCCAATTTGTATCAAACTAAACCATGTCAGGGCATGCTTAATGAGTGTGGTGTGGAACAACTTGCAACATACAACTTTGCTCAAGTTGTGGAGCACCATAATTGCCAAGAAGTTGTTTAAGTGCTGCTAGGGGTTTATAGTGCCATCGTACTTTGGTAATTAGGATATTTTTACTCCCAAAGGGCATGTCTCTACTAGGATGGCTAGGATATTTCTACTCCAAGATGCAATGGTTGCTAAAGATGAGTCAACTTCACAAAGTTGGCAAAGAAACTATAATGGGTCTGAACCCATCAAGACTATAATATATAAACATTGAGTTCTAAAGAGAAATTAAACACAAAAAATCATTTGCCACATTTCTCAGAGTGGAAAAACTCTGGAGAAGAAAAATCTCTTTGTGCATGATCCTAAGAAGTTCCCTAACTCATTTACTTAGTTCATTAACTTTATGATTGATTTATCATTTTTAGTTAAATAACCAAAGTGCCCTTAGGTTTATTTTTAGTCACATCAAAGTAAATGTGAGTGTGTGTGTGTGTGTGAGAGAGAGAGAGAGAGTGAGAGAGAGAAACATTCATATCATTATATTTCTAGTCATTATGTCATTTCATGTACAACATGGCAGCTCAAATAAATAATTGAAATCTGCATCGACATGAGCATGCTAGTCTCATCTCACAGAGGTCTAGTAGATCGACATGAACATTCCTTGCTATCAAGCGATCCTCTCTATCATTTCTTGTTGTCAAGTGATCTTTGCCACAAGGAATCTATCATTTCGCATGCTAGATGATATTGTGGCATCGACAAGAACTAGACGGCTTGTTACATGGGCGTATTAGTCATTTTGACACCTCACCTTAAGCAATTTCTCTTAAGTATTTGCCCTCATAAATGCTATAATAAGCTCAAATTGCGCTCAATTTTTATTCCTTGATTAATATACTCATTTGCTCGACCTAATATACCACCTCATGGATTGTGCCTGCTCATGATCATATTAAAGTGAACTTCAATGCAGCCATCTTCAAAGATATTCACTCTATCATCAAGGGGGTGATTGCTCGAGACAATCGTGGTCATTGTGTTGGTTATCAAAATTGATTCACAGCTTTGTTAATGCCGAGGCTACGGAGGCAACAGCTACGGCAGCCTATTATCTTTGTTCCCAGTTCTCATGGAATAAGGTGATCCTTGAAGGCGACTGTCTTGGTGTTATCTATGCATTACAAAATGCCGTTGATAATTCTTCAGCAATCGGTCCAATTATCTCTGATGTGAAAAGAATGCTACAAGGATTAAATTCTGTCTCATTTAATCATGTTCTTCACAAAGCCAATCACTGTCCTCACTTTCGGGCAAAAAAAAAGCCAACTTATGTAATGTTTCTTGCATCCAATCTTCTGATGTACTTGGGCAAGCTTTGGCCCAAGATTTATGATTAATACAAGCTTCTTTTTTCCTCAAAAAAATAAAATAAAATAAAAAGTCTGAATCTCGACTAATTATTTCAAGGTTCGCCTTTAGTCCCTCAAATAATCTAAATTCAAAAAAATTGTATTTAAAGAATGCAAATTCACTCAAAAGTTTCTAAAACCAAGTATCTTTTTGCGAATAGTGTTTGACAAAATAAAAATAAAAGTAATCATAAATTTAAAGTAAATATTAAATTTTTAAAAGAATTAGATACGTACTATATTTCTAGGATCTTAGACATTTACTATTAAGCCTCAGTCTTTCATAGAATTTAATTAGTAGTAACCGAAAATCAATGAATCTAAATCAAAAAACATGAAAATAAAACTATAATAGCAACAATAAATTATTGCATTTTTTCAAAATGCAACAAACGAATCGCATGATTACATTTCAATAGAAAGCTAAATCAAGATCCCTAGTAATAAAACCAACAAAATGTGCAAGCCTGGAAAATAATTTACCAAAAAATATAAAAAGAAGATTTTTTCTTTTCCAATAAAAAATGCATATATTTACCTTATGCGGACAATAATAGGAAAAACTCCAACTGCAACCTATAATGCACAAACACATTGAAAAATCACTCCGTGCAATGTTCAATATGTGTCGGACAGGGACACGGCCCCGACATAGCTCTGACATGTCTCCGACATATATCGAACACGACAAATAAGTGTCTAAAAATTAAAAAAAAAAAAAAAAAAAAA
>JACGDI010000821.1:1241834-1313252 GCA_014898725.1 Jacaranda copaia
AAACATAGTTAGTAAAAAACCTCTCTATGATCATAATATCCTAATAAATTTAGAAAATTGGACACACTACGAAAAAAATATATATAAAAATAGTAAGTGATTATAGAAAATTTGGCACTAATTATATAATAGATGGGAGGTCAGGAGTTCAAGTCCAAACGAACTCCTGATATGCGTATGTATAAATAAAAAACAAAAATAAAAATAAAAAGTTAATTATGCTTGTCTAGCCCTGTTCGAGCCCAAATTTTAGGCAGCATATGCATCAGCATGTCTCACCAACTTCAGCTTAATTATTTCACTAAGAATCGGCCCAAGTTTGAGCCCATTTTCTGTTTCCTTTTTATACCTTCTCTTTTCTTTTCCCTCCTCTTTTCATTACTTGTCTTTTTCCATTCCATAAGTTACATCAATATTTTCAAAATTAATACAAACATATGTATAATTTTTATTTTTATATAAATTACAAAAATAAGTACATTGAAATTACTTGTGGTTGAGTTATTAATTTTAACTTCATCAACAATTTCTCCTCTCCAAATCTATTCAACTTCTCTTTTCTTTCTCAAATTTTCTTTGCCTACACTATTCTATTTTATCCAAATTTCTTTTTTATTTTCCTTTCACTCACTTAATAACAGTCTTTCACCATCGTGACCGCCATCGCCGCCCACGCAGCCCCCATTATAGGACCACATAAGCCCTCCTCTTCGATCTACACGGCGGTGACTATACTGCTACTTAAGCTTGGCTACCTACGACTGGCGTTGCAGCTTGGCAACCATAATTTTTTTTTCTCCTTTAAAACAGTTAGAGAAAATTGTAAGTGGTCAAGTTTGCCTTCATCTTGGAGAAAATTTCGCAAAGGCCGTCATAAATCTCAGAAGTCAGGAAAAAGGTGTGAAGATAAACATAGAAGGATGTGGATGTAATTTAATTCCATATTTTAGGGGCAATTCAAACCTTTCGTTTAAATAAAAGATGGTGGGCTAAAAGGACTATTAAATTGAAATCACACCCTCTTGGCCTTGATAAGTTATCAACCAAAAATACTTTCTTGTGCTGGGCCACCCCATTATCTACAGGCAAAATTTACTAAAATCTAAAAAAATATTTTTAGATTAACAATAAAAAGTCTATGTTATTTACACTTGTCATTTTTGTCAAAATCTCATACTTTTAAATTATTAATAATTTTAAAATTAAAATATTCATCTTTAGCTTCGAACATATTAACAAATTAATCATCTAAAATTCTTTCACGTATAAATTTTAATGCATAAATAATATTTTGAAGTCAAACAAAAATAGTGTGTTTACTAGTTCAAATAAAATTGGAAAATTTGTTGTATATGGAGTATTGCATGCCAAATTGCTAAGACTAAGATTGACATACAATTCATATAATTTAGTTCTTAAGAGCCAATCAAAACTAATGAGGCTAAAAGCTATTTTACTAGATAGGGTTGTGTCTGGGCTAATTCAACTAAGGTGGTCGAATGATCCAATAGTGATATCTTCTTCGGCTAAGATCTACACCTACTAGCAAATGTCAGACTAGCCGAAATGCCCCTAGCTAAGGCACTCCGAATCTTAAGTTAGTACTGATCGAGTAAGGAAATTGAGCAGTAGGGGAAGAACATATAGTAAAAATGGCATACCTAGAGAGTGGCTGGTAAAGGGGGTATTTATAGCCTTCTCAAGGTAGATGATATGCCTAAAATATCCCTATTAAGTGTAAAGGGCTTTTTGTCCTTACCTAGGGGTTAGAGGTCATTGCTCATTCCTGTACTATTTCAGATGGTATCATCTCCTACTTTTCTGCTTCTCTAGGAGAATAGTACTCTAGAGGTGCGCCTCCTGACAGAGTTGGTGGCAGAGGTGGTATTTGGGTGACACACGTCATTAATGTGGAGGCGCGCTAACTGTCAGGGCATTGAATGCGGTAGGAATACGATTCAACATCAGAGTAAGCACTCCGATTTATGGTAATCAACTAGAGAAATAACTAAAAGGACTAGGCGGCCTGAAGCCTTCCATCGAATAAAGTCGAGTACCATCCAATCAATCGGGCGATTGTGGTCAAGTGACTCAGCTCAGCTGGGTCTGGAAGCATAGTTGGGCTTCAAATGTAAAATGGGCCAGGAAGCCTTCTCTAGAGTCGATAACTATTAGGCTGGGCCTATTGAGCTATCTCACATCACAAGTTCTCCCCTCCACTTTCAGTCCTGATAAAGCTTATTGACGAGAAGGAATAGAGAGTATACATAGTCGATTGACAGTTAGGACATTCGATTGGTTTTTTTTAAACTATCGATCAGGGTTTTATGTATTTAATAATTCTAGTACATTGAGCCAATGAAGTGTCAGGTTACGGTGGTGTAATTATTACTGCTGTTTGGGTCCCCATGTCTGAATGCCTATAAATAGATGCAATAAAAATATTCATTTTACATCTTTACTACATTCGATCTAGTCGAAGTTTGCATTCAAAGCCCTTAACTCCTTTCAACATTTTAGAGCTTTTCATTGAAAACCTATAAGTTCTTCTTTCAGTTTCTATTTTTCTTCAATTGTATTTTAAGCATGTCAAACACATCAGATAGTGGGGACATTAGGTCCTAGGCTACACAATTCCATGGGGAGGTTAGGGTGAGAGCACATTTGATAGCTCTTCGAGTGATAGCTTAATGTCCAGCAGCTCGAGCGATGAAAAAGCTATTTCTGGGGATGGGGCTAGCCCGAGTGAAGTGCCAATATTGCGTGGTCGATTGTTCACACCTAACCACTACAGTGAGATAGTTTCCAATATTACCCTTGCTGACTTAGTATGCATTAGGGAACTTTACCATATTCCTGAGGAGTTTAAGCTTTTGGTGCCTAGTCCATAGGGTAAGATGCATCGACCTCCAAAGAGGTATATTACAGTATTTGAAGAGGGGTTTAGATGTGGACTTGGATTCCCGCTTGCACCTATCATAATCTGTTCCCTAGGACGCTTGGAAGTCTGCATAACATAGCTCCTACCCAACTATTTTGCAACTGTGTATAGTTTCACCGTGTTGATGCACTTATTCAACCAGCCAACCTCATTCACAAATTTTTCAAATCTGGTCCACCTTTCTATGCCCTAAAAATTAGGTAGCATCGAGGAGTTTGGGTTATAGTACCTAATGGCGCATCCACATCAAAAATTCTTAGTCACCCCAACCACATCAAATAGCTAAGAGTGGAAAAAATCTATTTATATGTTTGAGAGCCTAGAGAGTTTGATATTCGTAGAGGGTGGTGGAGAGGGCATGTCAAGATGCCAGGAAATCTAATCCTGAGCTAGCCTAACACTTTCATTCGGGATATAGTCGAGTTTGGCCAAGTTGAGGACTTGGTACTAAACGAAGAGATATGTTTGGTGCTGGCTGGCTTGTCACCGACTAAGTTGAACTTGCTTACGAGTGACCAACTAGGTAGAAATTCTTGTCAATTACAATAATTGTGTATTTTCACATCTTTCTGCTTGATTTTAATTATTCCTTAGATTATCTTTTTTTGGCAGATCAAAAAGAAATCATGACTCGTGTGAGGTAAGAGATGTCGGCCAGGGCACAAAGAAATAATGAGCACCATCTGGCGGTCACTTAATGAGATGGAGCTTTAATGGCTGCAACACCTTAGATCGCCATCCCAATCGTCCCAGATATCAAACAGGCATCCCAGCTTACTCAACCAACGAAGGAAATTGGTAGCAACCCCTCATATTAGGGTAAGAGACAAATAGTCTAGTAAAAAAGCCCTAAGCTGAAGCAGACAACAAGCGATAAAGATAAAAAGAAGGTGGCCATAGGTTATAACCTATTCAGCAAGTGTAGCAATGGGGTCTCATTTCAAATACCCAGGCTGCCATCATCCCTGTTCAAGATTGATCTGACCATAGAGATGACTAACTCAAGCTCAATCATATCATCGTAGTTAAGGGGCCCCAATGCACTCAATGCATAGTGGCTAAGCTTTTTGCCTCCGACCAAAGAAAATTCATTGACCTAAGCCAAATCAACGCACTCAAAACTTTGGCATACCATTGCAATATGGTAAGTGTGAGGTGGATTAGTTTCTCATCGAATGATGCCTTTAGCCAATCACTCTATTTAATGATAACTTCTATTTTATGTGAGCTAGCTCGAGTATCATTTTTATCGAAGGTTGAAGTTAGCTCTGGTAGATCAAGAATAACTACGGGATAGAGAAGACCTAGAGACTCTCAAAGTTTAACTCGAATCATCCCAAGTTCAGTCGACTAGCTAACTAAGGAGGTGGCTGACCTCTAAGAGCAGCTCAATATAAAGGACCAATCGCTAGTCGAGATCGAGAGGAGCAAAATAGATTAGTTGCTAAAAAAGGCTTAGCTAGACCTATAAGTGAGCTATAATTCTAGTCAAATAGCCAATCGTAACACTACGCTTAAGGAAGCCTAAGCAGTGTCCTTTTGGAAGCTCAACTCAAGATGTGAAAGGAGATAGTAGAACAGTTTATGCTTAGCTCAACTCTCCAAGATGCAAGCATGGTCTTCTCGATTGATGATACCTACATAGCATTCGACAAAGCGATCAAGCAACACAAGCACTTGGGCTATGCCTTTCGGACTGAAGATAAAGACAGAATAAGCTCAATTTTGGATGAGAAGTTGCAATATTATCCTAAGCCAGAAGAGACTATGGTCGATGAGGGCATAGAAAGGAATGTTATGATAAACACTCTGATTGAGCCAATGACCATCACTCAGCATAAACAGGCCTAAGTCGAGAGGAGACTTGTTTCCTTGGCGAGCGAGTTTGCCTTCGCTGATAGCTTTACCGTCCAAATCAAGGATGAAATGGTCGATGTCTCCTAGTACCTATTGCGCTCAACTGACTTTATAGGTGAAGTGGCCAGGGCCTTCGTAGCCAACACAAGCAGTTCTTCCCTTCGTATTAGTAAAGCTCGAGCCTGACTACGATGTTCAAAAAGGTGCCCAAGCAAGTTAGGCGGAAGGTGCTGGGTCGAGCTAAAGTTCAATCTCCTGCCAAAGGTTATAGTCAAATAGGTTGTGCCAATTAGTTCTTTTGTAATCCCCCTCCCCTCAGTTGCTTGATGTTGCTATTTTGTTTTTTGTTTTTCATGTAATGAAGTTTATACTTTAATTTCCATAATTAAAAATTTCACTAAATCAAATACTGCTGTTACTTTGATCAATGTGTAGTTAACACATTTACATTTTTCTTGTCGAATAGAACTATCTTGTCACGGATGTGTGGTTGATAACCAAATTAATTAACATGAACCCCATAACAACCTTACCATAGATAAAGGTTAAGGTTATAGAGATGTGCATAATCTATCGAAATGTGTTCGATGTTCTATTTCAAAATTACCTTCAACTTTATAGTCAAGTTACATTACTCTGATCAAGTCTAATAGTATTTGCCATGATGCATCATAGGGCATGAAGTCATTTGAATGGGTCGGTGATGAGGTTGATCATTATCATATGTTCACGAGGCTTTAGTTTCTTAATTTTGCAATAGAGAGATGATTCATTGGTCGACTGCAAGGTTACGGCTGGGAAGCCTTAATTAGGAAACATGAAGCTGCTTATTGGGCTGACTGTGGGGTTGACTTGAAACATTTTCTTAAAAGCTTTGATTTGGCAACTTGAAATCACTTTTAGGTTGATTATGGGGTCAACTTGAAACTTTGGTTTAGAAGCTTTGATTTGGTAGCTTTAAGCCCCTTTTGGGTCGACTACAGGGTTGACTTGAAACTTTAGCTTAGAAGCCTTGATTTGGCAGCTTGAAGTTGCGTTTGGGTCATTTATGAGGTTAACTTGAAACTTTGACTCAGAAGCATTAATTTTTCAACTTAAAGCTGCTTCTTAGGTCAACTACGGGGTCTACTTGAAACTATGAGTTACACAAAGCAGACAGAAGCGTTCACAGCCATAGCATTACAAGTGAATGATAATAGTGTTTCTAAAACTTTATTTATATCATAGAATACAAAGATAATTCCAACACGTTCTTATATATAGAATTTCTTCAAGTTGATAACATTCCATGGACAAAGAATCTCATCCCCATCGATATTAGCAAGTCAATAGGCATTGTGCTTTGATATCTTCACGACAGTATAGGGCCTATCCCATTTTGGGTTAAGTTTGCCAATATTCTTAGATACCTCCACCTACTTAAGAACAAGGACTTCAACCTTAAAGCGGTGCAGCATAACCCCTTTATTATAGTTCTTTACCATCTTTAATCTATAGTGTTGCATGGTGTTATAGGCTTCTTGTCTCCACTTTTCAATTATCTCTAGGTCAATTTTTCTTTGTAAGGTATTTCTAATCAAATTGAAATGGATCACTTGAGTTGTGTGTTGTATGAGTTCAGAGGGGATGACTACTTCAAAATCGTATACCAAACTATAAGGTCTATGACACGTGGTTGTACAAGGGGTGGTCTTGTACACCCACAACACCCCAGAGAGGTCATCTGCCCAACTCAACCCAGTTCCTTGTATCCCAGCTTTTAAGTGGTCAAGGATTATTCTATTCATTACCTCTATCTAATTGTTTGATTGAGGGTTACCCACTGAGGTAAAGTGTTGGGTGATTCCTAAGGCCTCGCACCAACTTCAGGTATTTCTACTCTAAAATTGCATCTCATTGTTTGAAATGAGGATCTTAGGGAGACCAAAATGATAAATAATATTTTCTAGATAAAACATTTGATGGCTACGTCAGTTATTTTTAGGATAACTTTGGCCGACCTATTTGGTAAAATACTCAACTGCCATAATTATGAATTTTTTCTAACCCATCACCTTTGGCAATGATCCCAAAATATCGATCCCCTACTAGTCGAATGGCCAAGTAATCTAAACATTGACCATAGGCTCAGCAAGTTGGTATAGAAGGTTCAAATGGACTTAGCATGATGGATACTTTCGAGCAAAAGCAACAACGTCATTCAATAGAGTAGGCCAAAATTATCCGTACCTGATGATTTTATGAGCAAAGGATCTTCCTCCTGAATGGTTCCCACACATGCCTACGTGGATATCTTGTAAGATCTCATGAGCTTAGTTGAGGTCCAGGCATCTTAAGGATGGTTCAGAGATCAACCTCATATAAAGCTGGCCATGTTCATCGAGTGCAGACTTGGCGACTTGTCCTTAAAGACAACATGCCTCATTTTTGTCTTCAAGGACCATGTTGTGACTCAAGTAGAGCTTTATTGGACCTTACCACAAGAAAACTGTCTCCTCGATACTCCTCACCAAATTCTCTTCAAAGGTGCTTAATGATAGTCTGTCGATGATCAAAAAGGTTATTGTCCTGTCTTTTGTATCTCTGGTCAAGCTAGCAAATTTAGATAGGGCATCTATGTGCTCGTTCTCAAATTGAGGTACCAAGCTGAGAGTGAATTTTTTGAACGACTACTATAATTTTTTGACCTTTGCCAAGTATTAGCTCATTGTTGAGTCCTTGGCCTCAAAATTTCCTTCAACATTTTCCACCACCTACTGAGAGTCTGTGATTGCAGCCAAGTGCTCAACTCTTTGCTTGAGTGCCATCCTCATCCCAGCAAGGAGGGCCTCATACTCAACCTCATTAGTGATGATTGCATAGTCAAATTTGATCAAAAAATCATATTCTTCTACTGTCGGGGAACAAAAAGCTACCCTACTCCCTTTCTTGATGTGGTTGATGATCCGTCAATGTACAGAGTCTAAACAAGAAGAGTTTCACTACTCTTTTTAGGGAGATCAACCAACTCAACGATGAAGTTGGCCAAGACCTGTACTTTGATGGTTGTTCTACGTTGAAAGGTGATACCAAATTCTCCAAACTCAATAGCCCATTTTGTTAACCTCCCTGATGTGTCTGGCTTTAAGAGTACTTGTTTCAATGGCTGGTTTGTCAATACAATCATTGCATGGGACTGAAAGTATGGTTGCAGCTTCCAAGCTGCAGTAACTAACGTCAGGGCAAACTTCTCGATCTGCAAGTAGTTATGTTCCAGTCCTTGGAGCACCTTACTATAATAGTAAATTGGTTAATAGTTTTCATCCCTAGTCAAAACCAAGATTGAGTTTATTGCACCTCCTTCTTGGGGATGAGTACAACATTGCAAAGCCAAGATGGGTATTGAATTTCTATAATATAACCTGCATCTAAAAGTTTATTGATTTCCTCCTCGATGATCTAACTCCTCTCAGCATTGAAGGTTCTCATTTTCTGCTTGATCAGCTTGTATGAGGGGTCGACATTGTGGCAATGAACAATTACATTAGGGTCGATTCCCTTTATGTCGGATGGCTTCCAAACAAAAACGTTGATGTTTCTCTACAAAAAATTAACCATGAGATATTTCATATGGGGCCTATATCTATTCTAATCTTAGTAGTTTTATCGAGGTTCCAAAGCTCTAACTCAATTGTCTTGAACTCCTCAATGGGCTCCACTCAAGTATTTTTCAACTTTCTCTTCTTATTAGCTTGGCCCTCTTTGGTTTCCTCTATAGGAGAATCCCCCAAGGTATTCAATTGTGGCTGAGTCTTCTACTCACACGACTTGATCAAAATGGTGTAACATCACCAAAATTCCTTGTGTTGCATAGCAACTCACCCGTGCCTGCCGGAGTCGAGAATTTAATTTTTATATGATAAGTTGATACTCAAAAATCATTAAGAGCTGGTCGACCAACTATGACATTGTAAGAAAATGGAGCATCAATGATCAAATAGTTTATCATCAGTGTCTTTCTATAGGGCACCTCCCCGAATGATGAAGAGAGGTTGATGGAGCCTTTTGGCATAATTTTTAACCCCTCGAATCTAACCAGAGGGGATCGCACGGGTTCAAATTTTAGCTAGCCTAGGTTTATCCTTTTTAGTGTTGAGAGAAAATAATGTTGGCAAAGCTACCATTGTCGACCAAAACCTACATGACTTCAAAGTTAGCAACTTCAACAGAGACCACCACGGGACATTCAACTTTATGGTCGATGTTTTTTTCCTTTGAGGTGGGCTTAGTTGCAATTAGTGAAGGAGATAGGCTCTGCACTGATGGATAATTGGAATGTTGTTTTGACTGAGGAGGCTTTGGTCGACTCTAGCCTCCTTTGCATCTGTCTCCTCACCGATTTTGAGTCCCCCCTAATAAAACCCCCCACAATCATGTTAATTACTCCTTAAATGGGTGAACGGTTGTCCTGGGTGGGTTTTTTTCCTTTATCAACTCTTCTTGAGCTAATCGACCTTTCTCTATAGGGGGTCTCGTCAGTTCTGTCCCCTTCCATTTGGTGCCTTCAGCAACATACTATTTGTGATAGCCTTGCCTAATCAGCCTATCAATTTCATTATGGAGATTGAAGCAATCCTTTGCATCATGCCCCCTTTGTTCGTGAAAGTGCCAATATTTCTTTGATTTTCATTGCCTCAATCTCGATGAGCTTTCTTAGCTTCTTAAGGAGGTTATCATGTTGGATTGCGAACAGCACCTATTTCCTTATGTAGTTCAGTGGAGTGTAATCATGAAAGAATTTTATTGGAGATCAACAACCCTCCCTCTTCTTTTGGTCATCTTTCTCTTTATTTTTCTTTTTCTTGACCTCAGGGTTGCCAAATTTCAATTTATTCATTTTCTCCTAAGTTATGTATCTCTCTGCTAGGTCAAGCAATTCTTCCATTAACTATAAGCATTCCCGCACCAAAGTATTAGCACAATCTTTGTGTCAGAGCCCTAAGAACAACACATCAATTAGGAACTCAATCTTTAGATTGTCGATCTTCAGCACCTCCATATTGAACCTAGTAAAAAAGTCACAAAGGGACTCCCTCTCATTCTATTCCATGGTATGGAGATGGGTGTGGGGGAGCTTCACCTTTCGTCAACTGGCGAACTAGTGTAGGAACTTATCACACAACTGATCGTAGGAGTATATCGATGATAGTTCAAGTTTGACAAACTAATCGAGCGCAATACCCTAGAAAGTGGTAGCATGCATCTTCGCGTGTAAGTATTTATTATGTCCATGCAGCTACATCATATGCTCAAACTGCATCAGGTGCTTACTGGGATTGATTGAGCTATCATACCGTGGGAGTCCAATCAGGACGTCGATAATAATGCGCTCGTCAATTATCTTCTGTATAAACAATGACCCTTTTTTCATGATGAGACCTCTAGGGGCCATTGGGGTTGGATATCTTTTCAGTATTTCTCCTCGAGATCTCATCGAGGCATTTATTTAGCTGCTATACTTGGTGAGAAACTTCTTCCCACTCCTCCCGATCTACCTAGGTCATGTTGTGATCAAATTGAAGCCTCACGCTCTTAGCCCTATTGCGCTACAAGGCTTAAATGGGCCGTATGATTTGTTGATTCGCCCACCTCTTCACACTGAACTAGTTTCGAGCATTCGATCCTATTGCGCTGCAGGGCTAAATAAGGTCGTAACATAATGATCTATAGAATTAGCAATCTCTTCCCTTAGCTTCAGTTGCCCCCTTTCTCCATGGAAGCGCCTAGAGTTAGCTTCTCATCTGGTTGGCAGGTGCTAGACTGTAGGTGACTGCAACTATCCTAAGGAAACCTTTCTTCTAGCGGTGGCAACTATGGAGCTATGCTACCAGCTAGGGCGGGCATAGTTGTATGCCTATTCAACTCCATAGAATGCTGAGCAGAAATCTGGGCAGGGGTTCATTCATTTATCAATTACATTAGCTAAAGCATGGTTAGGGTAACAACTTGCTCTAGTAGGGCTCTAAGGCTCGAGGCATGTGATCCTTATTGAGGCTGAGGGGGAGAAATAGGCATTGTCCTTTTATTTTCCTCCCTCTTAGATATGGCTCGCCTGGTATTTACCATTTGTTTAGTTGCAATCTCAAGTTTCCCACAAACGATGCTAAAATGTTAAGATTGAAAGTTGTTTTACTAGATAGAGATGTGTTTGGGCTAATTTGATCAAGGTATTTGAATGATCTAACAATGATATCTTATTGGGCTAAGATCTACAACCACTAGCAATATCAAACTAGCCGAAATACCTTTGACTAAAGCACTCTAACGTTCAAGTTAGTACTAGTCGGGTAAGGAAATCGAACAGTAGGGTAAGAGTATATAGTAAAAATGGCACACGTGGAGGGTGGCTGGCAACAGGGTATTTATAGCCCTTTTCAGGTGAATGATTTGTCTAAGATGCTCCAATCAAATGTAAAGGATTTTTATCCTTGTTTGGAAGTTATAGGTGATTTCTCATCCTTGTACTATTCTAGGTGGTATCATCTCCTGCTTTCCTAGGAGAATAGTACTCTAGATGCGCACCTCCTAACAAAGTTAGTGGCAGAGGCGGTATTAGGGCGACATGCGCTATTAATGCAGAGGCACGCTAATTATCAGGGTATTGAATGCAGCAAGGACACAATTCAACACTGGACTAAGCACTCTGATCAATGATGATCGATCATAGAAAATGATCAACCAAAGAAATAGCTGAAGGGACTAAGCGGCCTAAAGCCTTCCGTAGGATAGGGTTGAGTACTATCTACTCGACTGGGCTGTTGTGGTCAAGTAACTTGGCCCAACTAGGTCTAGAAGCATAGTTGGGCTTCAGATGCAAAGTGGGCTTGAAAGTCTTCTCTGGACTTGATAACTATTGGGTTGGGCCTGTTAAACTATCCCATATCAAAAATTAACACATTCATGATTAAAAATTTCATATACATTTAGTAATGCAACAAATATGTAATTTTCTTTAAAGTTATCAACTTTTTTATGAAATACATACTACTCATAATTAATTTTTAATGCAATATTACGAAAAAGATTTATAAAATAAGCATATGATTGAATAAATTATTTCATTATATTTTAAAATTATATATTGAATAGGATACAAAAGGTCAATCAAAAGAGATTTTCCCACAAATGGTGCCAATTGATATGGATAAGGAAAATTCACTCTTGATCTAGACCCAAGTGTTTAGATCTAGTCTTGCACTCAACAACAAATCATTAGGGTCATCAATCTGTTCTCCCATGAAAATTCTCCAATGCTCAAGTTAGTATTAAATAAAGGGTGAATTACATCTATATTCCTTGAAATTTAACATAATTACCAAAAAAATTCTCATTGTTTTGAAAATCACATTACCCCCCAAACTTTGCCATCGTCCAACATTTCACCCCAACCGTTAGCCACCATTAAAAAAAAATGGGTGAAATATCAAAAATACCCTTATAGTAACTGAACTCAATTTTGACCAAGTTTGACTCTTTTTGATTGGCAAAAGTACCCTTAGGGATGGTATTGTAAGATTTTTGAATTGCTTAAGGGTGTATTTGTTATTAATTTTTTGTTTTATGTCTTAAATGTAATAAAACATAGAAGAATCTAGGCTAGCCATTTTATAGCCTTTTATTCTGTTGCCTATATATACATACACATTTTTTTTTCCTCGCCAAAATATATGGCTTCATTATGGAGTACATCATCTAGTAAATTGGGGGTAGGAAAATTCAGAAAAGAGAGGTGCAAAAAGCAAAATTGTGGGAAGAAAACATCAAAATATTTAGGACCAAAACATAATTAATTAGCATTTTATATTACATACTTAATAATATTAAATAACTAATATTTTATATAATTAATTAAAAAATAAATAAATAAAAATTTTAAAAAGAAGGATAAATAAAGAATTTATTAAATTTATTCTTTAAAACTATTTGTAATTAATATTTTTTAGTATTAAAACATATAATTAGCATTTTAAGTTACATACTTAATAATATTAAGTAACAAATATTTAAAATAATTAATTAAATATATTTACTAATTAAGAAATAAATAACTAAAAACTAAAAAAAAGATAAGTAAAGAAATTATAAAAATTTGTTATTTAATTTTAAAGAATTTATTCTTTAAAATTTATTAAATAATAATTAAAAAAAAAAACCTAAGCCAAGCCAGGAGCTAGGAGCTAGCCATAGCCATTGGGCCCCTGGCCATAGCAGTATACGGCCCTAGCCATGGCTGTGCTGCATCTTGGGATAGGGCTGATGGTTAGGTGGTGGTTGGTGTTGTTTTTTATACATAAATATATACATATATATGTATAAATATATATTTTTTTATTGTATATTTACATATATATGTTTATATATGCACCTTTATATTATAGTAAGATATTGATTTAAATTTTTATTTTTATTTAATTATTTTATTTTTGATAATAAATGAATTTAATTAAATTATTAATGTAATTCACCCTTAAAATTAATAAAATTATGTTGTATAAGATAATATATTTAAATTTTTATTTTCTATTTTTACTTATTTTAATTATTTATTGCTAAATTTTAATAAGGTATTTTATATATGTTTACTATTTTATCATTATTAAATATGTACTCAAAATTGATAGAAACATATTATCTAAGGTTATAAATTTAAACTTTTTAAAAATTGAAGGTAACAAAAATATATCAAATAAACTCTCACAAATTCAAAAATATTACAAATAGGTTCTAGGGTACTTTTGACTTTTGATATATGTGTTAGTTTTTTTATCTTTTCTTTTTATATTTTTAAGGAAGGGCATTTTGGTCATTTCATACTTTCATTAGCATTACATTTTAGTTTGAAAGTTCATGAGGGTAAATGTAATTTTCAAAACAAAGAGTGTTTTTCTCTGTAATTATACCAAACCTTAGGGAATATAAATATTGATATGGAATAATCTAACAAGCCAAACCTAATAACACTTGACCAAGCAAGAGATATAATATGGGACAACTTAATTGGATCAAGCCTAGCCTATTTAACAATCGACCATATGTCTGACTAAGCCCAACCTTATTTGGCTATTCTGCCAGCATGAGTATCAACACCTTACCTAGTCGACCAGAGCATGGTTGATCTACTCAAGAATGCTTATTCAGCCCTCAACCATGGAGACATTTGAATCCAATAAAGTTCCATCGCCTCAACCAGGGCATACGTAGATAACTCACAAACAAGTATTTATCTCGACCCTATAAGGCCGATCATAGTAGTTTAGAATAGCTCTACAACCACCTCTCTGCCACATTAAATGCTTTGACAAGTGGCGCGTCTCCACATTAATGGTATGTACCACCTCTAATACCATCTTCCTGTAGAGCTAGAGTAGTGCACGCCTCCATCATACCACTGTCTCCTATGGAGTTGAAGGAAGTGCCACCTGGTAAAGTACACAAAAGAGAGAAGTCCTCAAGTGAAAACAAAAGCTCGCTTGTATAAGTAAGGCATCATTGACATGTCAACCTTTCCAAAATGGCTATAAATACCTTATTGCCACCCTTTAGCAAGTTATGCTCATTATCACTTAAAGCCCTAACTCTGCTGCTCTACTATCTAGTTGATAAAATACTGAATTGAGCATTAGAATGCCATAACCGAGGCCACTTTGGCTAATCTAACATGTGCTATTGGTTGCAAGTGTGGCACCCTCACTCAGGGCATCACCCTAAATGGAGGAGTCACCAATTCAAACTTGAAATCTATTCAAATGATAACTAGAAAACCTAAAATTTAACTGTCTCAAGTAAAACAACACCCATAAACATGATATATATAACCCAAATGTCTTACGTTCATACAACATTCACATCATATCTTTTAACCATGGTCTTGATTAGGTGAAAATTATATATACAACCACACACCTAATCTATTACAAAATGACTTCAACCCAAAACATGATCCTTTGCCCTTTCACCTTAACCTGTCTGGAAAATAAAGATAACGAGGAGGGTGAGTTTTAAAGACTCAGTGAGGGATTACATAATAGAAATTGGAGAGAGTGATGAACTAGAATAACAAATATCAAGACCTTTTGATTGCAATTCAGGCAATCAAATCATGACTATCAAAAATTAATCTTTAAACTTGATAAAACATAAAACATGTAAACGATTAGCAAACCTGTTGGCATCCACCCTTATTGCTCCTTGATCAATTCCAAATATCAATCAATAACATGTAATTTGAGCACAAACACTTTCCCTTATCTCTCCATTTGCTCGAGCACAAAGGTTGGCATATAATAACTTACTTATATGGCATGGTTGACCAGATGCTAAATCCCGCTACTAACAGTTCACTACCTCCAACTACCTGTAAGTTAGGATCTTAGGTAGGTACTAGCCAGAAGACCTATCATCATAGGTCTATTCCACTTGGCCATCTTTGTGGACCTAGCCCTGGGCCTATTCCTCCTTGTGGTGTCCCTCTAGGTGATATCGAGCCCATGGCGTCCCATAGGTTAATATAGTGAAATGTCAACAGATATAAGTTTTACTTTCACAACAATAATCCTGAATATAATGAAATACAACATGAAATGTTCAAAGTACTGTACCTCAAAGGTGTTAGCAGGAACAAATTTAAGAGAGGCCCCCACTGGACATGCTTTGTTAGCTAGTGTGGCCCTTTGTTCTGCTCGGCATATATCTTACAGTACTAAACAAACAGAACATTAAAAAGAATTAATAGTATAATAAGGTATAAGTTGGGGTAATTAGCATACACAATATACTGGCTAGCAAGGCCATTACGGGTTGCAAGATGAATTAACATATAATACGGGGTCAGCCAGAGAGGCTGTGGGGTACAAGGAATAGAAAATGAACATCATAAATAAAAGTTTTGGACACCAAAATGGAAAGAAACAATAACCCTCATGGGGGTTTACAAAATAAGTAATAGATAACAATTAAGAACTCAAACAATTCACGAAGTACAATAACCAAGATGCAGTTATGAAATAAAAATGAGATTAACCCTCATAAGGGTTGTCAATAAATAATGAGTAAGTGCATACAAAGCAAGAACCCAAAGTGGGAGACCCTCACCTTCGTTAGTGTAGAAAATGTGATCAAGGTCGCAGTCACTGTTCCTCAGTTTTCATCTCTTCACCACCTAACCAAAATAGTATAATTATAGTCAAAACCCATGTTTAACTTCCTGGTACATCATTATCATGCTTATATAATTCAAGAATCTCCAATTAACCTATTAACACGATAATTTAAAGTTTAATAACTCTATCAACTTGGCCAAAAAGCTTAGAACATAAGTGTTCCCCTAATACGTTCAATTCTTACATCCATTTCATATAATTTCAATATTATAAACCCAATATCTCACTAATTACATAATTCCAAAATTAACCTCATCTTATATACAAAACCAAGGGCATCATAATCTTAAGCAATACATAAGCATAAATCTCTAGTCAAATTTCCATTTTAGCACCATTTAAATTATAATATAGCCTTCAATATCAAAATTAAGGTTCAACTTGGTATTATCCACAAATTTGAGTCCAAAGTTCATATTTCCCAACTCCATATTCCTTGCATGAGTAAATCAACACATACATGCACACCTCTCATCTCAAAATCTCATTCTAGGCAAGAAATAATGATATATAAGCAAGGTACAACACATATAGCATGCATGCATATATATATATACACAATATGCTACAACCAAATAAAAGCCTAATTTCACCACCAAAGGTTCGAAATCACAAACTGACAACACTATAGAAATCATCACGTCAAGGAGAAAACACTGTGTCTCTGCCATCGTTGAAAAATGCAACACCACTGCAGAAATGTTCCTCTCGACGAGAGATTTCCAATGGTGCCTTTTGAGTTTCGAGGTACGTAGCCACCGAAATAGGCTAAAATCACCGCAAATTCTCTTCCCGTCACCACCCTCCAATCATCATGCCACCATCATCAAAACCACCATGCAAGATTAACATTGCATTCCTTGAGTTGAGAGCTTCCCATCCATCCATCCAGAGCTTGGTTTCGGCCTCCCGATCGCCGGCAACTGAGAGACCTTTGAGGTGGGTTTCTCTCAACTTGTTGCCAGTTCGCTCACCGCCGTGTGTGAGTGTGTGGGTATGGCTAGGGTGAAGGTGGGCGTGTGTGTACAGTGAAGTTTAGTGAGGTGTCGCCAGGGAAGGAGTAGTTCACTAAAGTGAGGGGTTGATGGTTCGCGGTGAAGGAGAGAACGAAGGAGAAGAATGAATAGGAAAAAGGAAAGGAATAAAATGAGAAGAAAAAACTGCTGGCCGTCGTTTAATTCAATTCCATTTTTTTTCATTTGCAATTTAGTCCCTCCAAATTTTAAGTTATACAATCAAGTCCAAGACATTAGAAAAAATTATGATTAGACCTTAATTGATTTAGGGTTTCTCATTCAAATCCCAAACTATTCAAAAATTTGCATTATCAAGTCTATAGAAATTATAATTTAAACCAGAAACTTCTTAAAATAATTAATAATATGAAATTCATAAAATTTCAAATAATGACAAGATATAAATATAATCAAGAAAATTCTATGAATGTTACAGTAGGATTGGACCCAACTACATTCTCATACTCTTTCTCAACCTCCCTTCTGATCAATTACATTGAATTAAAGTCTAAAATATTACCAAACAATTTTTACCATCATAAGATGTAAATCACCCTTAGATAAAAGAGGTTAGTGTACAAAGGGAATTAACGGGAAAAAAGTTAAACTTGCATATCTTGGAGTGTCTGCTTTGTGGCGCTTTATAATGCTGAGTAGAAGAAATTGATTAGACTTAAGTATCTGTAGTTATTGGGCCCAATCCGTTAAAATTTCATTGTTTCATTAAAAGATAAGTGCATGCTTCAGTTATATAAACATTTTATAGTGGGAATAACTTAGTTCTTTTCGCCAATTTCCTAGACTAAAGCATGAATATTGATAACTATTCATATGTAACAGACGGACATCCCCATGTTGCAGTGGGTTTGCATGACAGGATGACTGACAAAAGTGCTGATTCATGCATTTCCAGGGAACACAACGTCCGGTTATTAAAGTTTGCCACTGTTTGACCCAACCCAAAGTTCAGACGCTTGCCACGGTTATTAAATTTGGTTCCACAAATTTAACTATTTTAAATATTATGAGTAAATTATAATAAATAATGAAAACTATAACAAATATTTAAATCATCTTTTTTTTTAACAAACGTGCATATTTAAAATTTATTGAATTTGGAGAATACTATTGAAGCAATTTGATCACTTAAAATATTTAAAACATCTAAAGGGGATTGAACCCATAAGTTATATCTAAAAAATCTTGAGATCTTAGTATTACTCAAACAATACCTAATTAATGGCATCTTTAATATTGTTAATTTATATACACATACTCCAAGAGTTCGTTAAAATTCTAATTCTGACCTTATACATTAAATATAAAAATTATGCTATCGAATTAAAGACCACTCAATCAAATTAAAAAAAAAATACATAGATAAATAAATATTGATAAGACACAACATTTGACTATCTTAAATATTCGGCACAAATATTGGGGCAACCTCTGTCTTCAATTTCTGCTTCTTTCACTAAGTTTCAGTCCAACACAAATTAATTAACTTTTAATATTTAATTATCTTAAATAATTTATCAAGTGGCCTATGGTCTAACGGCATAAGTCTCCCAACCCAATAAAAGGTCAAGAGATCAAGCCCAAATGAACTCTTGATGTGTGTATGTATAAATAATTAAAAAAAAAACTATCTTAAATAATTTGACTATCTCAAGCCCATATTTCTCTCTTTGTAGTATAAATACAGCCAAAATCCATGTTCTACTGGTCTTTAAAATGGCATGGGTTTTGGTGTGTTCATACTATATAGACAAAATTACATTATTTGAAGAAAAAAATTCTTTTAAAAAAATTTTGAAATTTAAGAGTCAAATGAATATTAAAAACGTTGATGGAAAAATACTTTCCGTTACCACCACTTTATTACTCTCGTTAAAATTAAAGATTCAAATATAACATTAAAAAAAGAATGAAAAAATACATGCAGCTGCCCACCCTAAATATGTGACGTGTGGAAAATGTGTTTGAGAACGTATATCACTATCTTAAATTAATATCTAGTTATCGTGCATGCGAGGAATACGTGTCGCTGCCACGCTATGGTCCTTGAGTTCCCAAACATCTATTGTACCACTTCGTAATTGAGACATAATTGTGCAGACGTCAATTTAATTTTCTTCCGAAAACATAATAAATTATGGGGAGTGTTCTGCAAAATCAGGGCTTTGTTTGATTATGTTTATCCGTAACAACATTATTTTTAAAAAATATAATTAAATGTATCTTCATCTTTCTTCTAAAGTGCACCTTCTTTAATATATACATATTGTATATATTTTATTATTATTCTAACATTAAAAAAATCATCCAATTCCATTGTCACCCCAAAAACCTAATAAAAAAAACATTAATTTAATTGCAACTCAAATAATCACTAGCTCTCTATGTAATAAAAATTATATCACAAATTGCTATAGACAATTTAATTATATGGACAATTTGATAAATTAATTAAAGATGGATAAATTAAATTAGTTGATTAATCAAAAGGGTCAAAGACCTAAGGACAATTTAAGCCCATAAAGAATAGAAAAATCCTAACACACCTAAGTCCATCAAAGCAAAGACTATAAATATCAAGTCTAAAAAAAAATAGGTGCAACAAATCATTCATCATAACAGAACCACGAATTTTTAAGAACTTTCTAAAAATATTTTTCTCTCTTCACACGTTCCACAGAAAAAGAACCAACATTCTATTATCTATTGCAAAAGAACCTTAGTTCATTTTCATGCAGCATCACAAACCATAGTGAAAATTTTTATTATCACTAGTTAAGTTGTTGCTACACATGTAATTTATGACAATATAAAACACTCATTCTTGTCATTATAAGTTATAACGTGACAAAATATAGATTATTATAGGTTAAAAATGATATTAATGATAGAATAATAAATATTAATGTCCCTTAATATATACTGTTAAGACAATTTATATCACAATAAAATAAAATTATTGTCACTTAAGAAATATTACTAATGACATAATAAAATTTTGCCTCTATAATTCAAAAATAAAATTCATTTTGCCTTTCATTTCATTTCATCAATTTTGTTTGAATCACTATGTTTCCTGAAAGGGAAAAAAGAAAAAATGAAAAAAGAAAAAAGAAAATGGAGAGAGCAGGATCTTCTTTTGCACATCCCTCTTGTTCTTGTTAAGATCCCTTCGTTCCCGAAGTTGTTTCTATAAATTTTTTACATTTCTTGTCTTCTCATTTTTCACTTAATATATATATTTATATATATATATATATATTGTTAATGATAATTTTTATATTACCATTTATTTCTTCTTCTTCATTATTATTATTATTATTATTATTATTATTATTATTATTATTATTATTATTATTATTATTATTATTATTTTATTTTTGGTTGGATATGTAACTTTGTATGATCCGGTTTTAGATGAGAAACAACTTCCGCCGTTTGACTTGATAGTCACAAATCCAGAGTTTGAACTAACTTTTCCTACATGTATTATGGGCAGGGGGAGCTGAATCTTTACTTTTTTGCCCCAATAATTGATTCATTAGAATTGAGGGTGTCTATAATGGAACAGATGTTTTGACTCTGTGGAAAATTTTTATACCCATGGTGCAGAAAATATTATACAGTAAAGATTGATTCACGCTGCTAATCAGATTTAATTATATTATATGGATGCGACATAGTTCTATTGTTTAATGTTTTTATTGTAGTGCACAATTATGAGAATTTTATTGTTCAATATTTAGGGTGATCCTTAACATAAGAAGGTTGTGATTCGAGATCACTAATAGATCCTATCAAATATAATTTATTTAGAGTTCAATTGATTCGATTAACAAGATTTAGTCCAATCAAATCAAATATAGAATTTTAATTTAAAATTAAAATAGAGTTAGAATCACTAAAAATGTCAGTAAAAATCCTCGAAATTTAAGTTAGTAAAGCTCAAGAGATTTAAAAATCATTTTGAAAATGGCCAAAATCGACTGAAATCATACCTTTGATGGTTCATAATTGATAACATTTATAGCGGGGTACAAATGTGGAACTATCATATCTAGCTCATGTGGCTCCATAAAACAATACCACATCTACCCATGTAACAGTCTAAACGACAGTTAGCAATCTTGTCCAAAGTTGGTCAGATCCAACAAGTGTGAAAAGAAGAGAATCTTAAAGTGTGAAGACATTAATTTTAAGTTAGAAGAGCAAAATGAACTTTTTCCTCCTTGGGAAAAATAAAATTTCACTCCTCTAACTTTGCCTTATATATTTTTTGGTCCTTCTTAAGATCGCAACTTTATTTTAATTCAAGCACCTACGAAATTTTCATAATTTTGGTCCATCAAGTTGAAATTAGCACTTCATATGGACCCAAAAATGCCCAATAAGGTTGAAATTTTGGGAAAAAATTGAAACGTATATCTAAATGCTACATATACATCAATTTAATTGTCACATCATTATATATGTCGATATTATTTTAGAGGAAAGGTTGAGGAGCAATGTAGTAATTACATATGACATGAACAAAAGACAACTACATGAAATAATAAAAAAAAAAATTAACTCAAATGTGAAACAAAAAATCTACATAATTTATTTAACATGCTTAAACTTAAATGTTTTAAAATTATTATTAGAAGATGATACTTTTTATAGAAGAATTTTAGAAATTTGTAAATAGTTAAAAATTTTATATCCGTGCTAATAGTTTAGTATATGGTTTACTTGTAAATATAAATAATATTGCTAATAAAATTTATATTTTTAAAATTTTAAAAAATGAAAATAACTATTTAATTCAATTCTTTACATATGTTCTTTTCCCATTATAAATTTTAATAAAAAAAATGTAAATAAGTAAAAGTAATAAATATTAAAATTATTATATAAAATTACAAATCTATCACACTCTATATTAATATACCATATATATGTGTGCGTCAGTGTGTGTGTGTGTGTGTGTGTTACAAAGCCCTTTCCTCCATTGGCGCACCTCAGGCTGGCCATGGCCACCGTGATCCAGTGGCTACTTGGGCACACTCATCATGGCCAGAGACTGCCTAGCCAGATGTGGGCATGGGGTGGGGATTTGAGTGTGGGGGGAGGAACTTCATTTTTGTTATTTTTTTAAACTTTAATTTATATTTTAATTTATAAATAAATTTATTATGTGGTAATTAAGTTAGTAAATTATGCAGCATTCAGGAATAAATGTCAATTTTTTCCCAAAAGTCCAACCCAATTAGATATATTTCAGGGTCACATGTGCTAATTTCAACCCAATAGATCAAAATTGCTAGGATTTTGCAGGGGTCTCACAAGATAAAATCACAATATTGAGATGGACCAAGAAGCGTATAAGGCACAATTAGAGGACTAAAATTCCATTTTCCCCTTTTCTCCACCATGTTATAATATGTTCGTTTTCAAACATTGATCCTATTACTTTATTATCTTGAATTTGATTTGATTTGATTTGATTATGTATGTCCACAATTTGGTTGAACAAATGGAATTTACTCATGTTAGAAGCCGTTTCAAATTCTTCAGTTGAAATTATATCCCTCTTTCAGAGTCCAAAGTTTGTGATTAGCAATGCCATAGCTGGCTTTTCGTTTCTCATTCTTGTGTCCAAGTGACCGTGTGAGGAGGAAAGTAAGAAAAATTGATGCTTATACGTGTTAATTATTATATGGTAGAGTGGGTGAAAATAATTTCCACAGCTTCACCTATTTATATATATACTATATAAAAAGAAAAAAGTTCTTACACTTGTATACCAATGGTTTTCGCATTGCAATATTAAAAATTGTGATATATCAATTATACTCTCGAATATTTTATTTATTGAAATAAATTCTAAAATTTTAATGAAATTTTACTTTTTAGTGAAAAACTACTTTATCTTTCATCTTCTTCTTTTTCTTTCCCCTACTTCTTTTCTGTCTCCTATGCAATTCACAAAAAAATCATATGTTTTTCCTAAAATTCCTACAAAATCGACTCCAATTCCTATTAAATTATACATGGTCGGGGCAATTGCCCAAACTATTTTTGGGCCGCCCCTCCCAAAGTAGTCAAGAAAACCCGACACTTCACCCCATATACAATAAAGTTAAATTCTCAAATTCACACGAGTGATCCGCTGGATCAGATCCCCCAACATACTTTTGCATGCATCAAAAACAAAATGGTAAGCCAAGAATTTGATGGATGAATTGAGATAGGATGTGCCAAAGAAAAGAGAAAGGCAATTTGGGATTCAGAAAGCTTAAGAACTTCTGTATTGCTCTATTAGGTAAACAAGCATGGAGGCTGATGGCTTATCCTCAATCTTTAGTTGCAAAAATCCTTCAAGCTAAGTATTATGCAGGCAAAACTTTTCTGGATGCAAACTTAGGAGCTAATCCTAGTTTCACTTGGAGGAGTATTCTTTCAGCTCAAAGTCTCATTAAGAAAGGTAGTGTATTAAAAATTGGCAGTGGAGAGAGTATTACTATCGGAAAGGACCCTTGGCTTGTGGGTAATGGAAATCCTTACATCTCTTCCTTGTTGGAGCCTGAATATGCACAAGGAAAGGTCAGTTCTTTAATGCTTCAAGGTTGCGAGAGTTGGAAAGTCAAACTGATTTTTTCTCTCTTCAATGAAAGTGATGCTAATCGAATTTTGAGTATCCAGTTGAGCTCCAGGAGGAATTCAGATTGTTGGATGTGGAGGTTTTATAAGAAAGAAATTTATACAATTCAGAGTGGATACAATTACTTATTGTCGATGCAAGATACAGGTGCAAACAACTCCTCGTCATTAGTTTGGAAATGCATCTAGACAGCAAGATTACCTCCAAAGGTTCGACACACAATTTGGGGGGGCTATAGCAATAACTTACCAACAAAAGATAAACTCTTGTCCAAAAAGGTGGAAGTGAACTTCATGTGCCCGGTGTGTCAAGGTGAAGAGCTGAGAATATTATGCATGTCCTAATTTATTATCCGTTTGCACACTCAGTTTGGAATGCTGCTGCAATAGGCAATATTCATACTCATTCAGGAAATTTACTGGAGTGGCTACAAGGTTTCTTTTCACAGATTAGTAGTAGAGAGATGGAGAAAGTCCTTATGATTCTTTGGAGCTTGTGGAATAACAGAAGTCAAGTAATTTGGAATAATAAAAAGAACTCAACTCTCTCTACTATTTTAGTTACAGAATCCACTCTTCAGCAGTGAGTAGAAGCTCAAAAAAATTTCCATCGCAATCTCACAACTGAGCCAATAATGCCTTAGAGAAATGGTCTAAACCCCCTCGTAGATGGCTAAAGTGCAACATAGATGCAGCTATTTTTTCATGGAAGCACAAATTTGATTTAGGATGGGTGTTAAGGGATGAAAACGGTCAGTTTCTTGCTGCAAAATTGGTTCCACATTATCGTGATATTACTCCAAATTTAGCGGAAGCAATCAGTTGTCGAGAAGCACTAAGCTGGATTAAGAGCAGTATACCTATACCTATTGAGTTGGAGTTGGACGCTCATATGGTTGTTCTCTGCAGTAAAGAGTTCAGTTTGTGACAACTCTTATTTGGGGACTATCATAGAAGATTGCAAAGTTTTGATGGCTAACTTGTCTTGCACTGTTAGTTTTGTTAGACATTCAACGAATCATGTTGCCCATTGTGTTGTCAGGGTCATTGATTCTTTGTCTGAACTTGTGATGAGGGAATTTCATGCACCTACATTTCCTAAGGATGTTCTTTATTATGATTTTAAATAAAATTACTTTTCTAGTGTTAAAAAAAAAGTGCGTGGAGCCGAGCTTTCTTAATCTGCCACATCTGCTAATGAATAGAAAAGATTAACTAAAGCTCTTGTAGGCGGAAGAGAGGTGGCTAGATCGAAACAGGAAGGCAAGGAAGTAGATATGGAGTGTATAGCACCTGGTAGGCTGAAGACATGGCTTAGTACAAATTTTACATCTATTTACATTTAGATAATAGAATAAAAGGATAATAAATAAATAAATAAAAAGGTATTTCAATAGAAGATGCACACAAATATTGGAGAGAGTAGATAGAAGTGGGAGTTAAAAAGAGTATAGGCGTAAGTATAGGAATTCGAAAAATTGAGTGATCAATTGATTTCATAGCATTATTTTTATATTTTTTATGTGAAATTAATTACTAAATCTTAACAAAGTTTAAATGTGCATATACATATATAAATTGAAAATAAAAATACATAAGGTTGAAAAGAAAAAATAAATTAAGAAAACCAAATTACAAGCCACACCAGAAATACTGAAAAATCCCTCGACTTATAAAAAAGTATAAATATAGGAGAAAGAAGAATAGGCTAACCACAATTAACCACAGTAAGGTAAAGCATTTTCCTTGTTCGTCATTTAGTTCAATCCGTCTTTCTGTTAAAATAAGAGAAGATTTGAATGAGTACTTTACAAGTTATCTAAAATATTTTATAAATGTCATAAAATATTTAATAAAAATTATAAGAGATGAACCTATAAATTTTTAAAATAGGATGATAAAATCTCCTCTAAAAAAGTGTGGAGAGTCGGAATAATTTTTAAATTATTGATAGACTATTTGAATTTAATCATATAATTACGTAATTGTCATCGTTAAAATTTATAAGTTTTTTGATTTTATCTTATTTAAATATCTCACTGGTTTTTAAAAAAATAAAATAAAATGCTGTGTGTGATAGCTATGTTTAAATAACATCCTATAAAGATCTGAAATTTGAAAATAAAAAAAGTTCAGACAAGGGTAAAAAATGATCTTCTTAAGAACTAAGAGTGAAAGTAAATGTGTTTCGTATCGTTTTTCTATGTTTCACCTCCATTTCTTTGCCCAAATGTCAAATAGCGAACATGCACCCCACCAAAGTCTCTCTCTCTTTGATTTTCAAAGAATGCCAAACAAGGAACAATATTCCTCTTCTCGACGTCTCCTAACAGACCGACCATAAGAAAAGTTAAGTTGGGAGTTAGCCTACAATTGAAAGGATCATACTAGGGCTGAGGCCATCCTCACTTTACTCACATCCCTATGCTTATCTGTAAAACTTACACAAAATAAATTAAATTTTATACAAATTAATTCTTCTTCTGGCAATTGTTTATGATAAATACAGCTAGCTATAATTTAATAATTGTGAGGTTAAAGGCTAATATGTTCTAAATAGAACTCAAAAAACTATTACTATTACTATTACTATTACTATTACAATTAAAACCAAAGTTGAGCTTGAATCATTTATTTATTTCTTAGCTATTTATTAATACATATGTTAATGGAAGATATGAGTTAAAACCGGTACCAAACTTCTCTTGTAGTGGAAAAAGTTTTTGACTTATTAAATTAGTCCAAAACTCAATTAAGCCAACTCGTAAAAAAATAATTTTTCTCGGTATAATGGGTTATGCGGTCTACTTTCCGTCTCAAGAGCACATTTTCGTCCAAAATTGATAGTGCGCTAGCCTGCGAACTTGAAGCTCCTTACTCAATCAGATGTTATGTCGCTACTATCAATACTTTTATGAGAATTAAAATAAATTATGCTTGAAAGTTGGAAGGATACATGAAGAGAGAGAAATGCATTTTAGAAATAACATTTCTCCTCCAAATAAAGATACACCAATTAATGAATTGGGAATATCAGGGAAAAAACTCGAAATAATACGATGACAACTATTGCAAAATTATATAGCTTTAAATAGTTGACAATTGACAATTGACAACCGAGAGGCAAGAGCTAAAATTAATCCATCGGTCTGAAATTATTGGCTGTCCCAACAGCTTAAATTAATTTTGTTGGACCGACCATGCCATTGTTTAATTCTGCTATAATTCTGTTTCTAACAAAGCTGCTTTTACACAGCATAAATCGTAGAAATTCAAGTCTTTGATGGGAGTTGAGAACAGCCGACCCGACCAAACCCTACTGAACATCTCAGCTACCTATATTCCCTCCATTCTAAAATTACAGCTCCATTGAATCCAAAATTTTAGATGAGACTTAAAATTAAAAGTAAAAATACTGATTGAAAGCTGATAACGTCACATTAATTGTTTAAATGAGTTGTTGGTTTTAGAACATAAAAATATTTTAGACACTAAAATTTTATTTTGCAACGTCTCAAAAATAAATTGCAAACGGAATTAGTATTACTTTTCTTGGTTTGGTGTCTCCTGTATTTTCGAACCGAAAGAATTCTTCAAGTTATGTTAGTAGAAAGAGAAGATATTTTGAATTTAATTTGTTATTAATTAATTAATATCTAAATTGAAATTGAAATTGAAATTGAGGAATTGTAATTCCCATCTTATCACTCGGCATGGATAAAAATTCAAGAACCCAATTTGACAACAGAACAAATTGGACAACGGTAATATAATTGGGATACTAATGTGGGGTGGGTCAAAATTGATTGTTTGTTGGGGTCAAGCTTTCCTACTATGTGGTTTGATTCCATCAAATTCCAAGTCTAGAAAATGCAATCACAATCAAAACATTAAGGTCGTTGGGAAGAGTTTCGACACAAATTCTTCAATACTCAAATCAATTCAAGCAGTTCGAGAGAATCTATGGTTTGTAAATTTAGATGTTGCCCTATCATTAAACTGGAAAGAAAAATTTTACTTTATATCTGTACGTATATTTGTTGGATTAGATTTTTTACTACCTTTCTTTCTTCTTTTTTTCTTTCTAATGATCAAACAACTAATTATTTCTCAAGTAAAATTAAAAAAAGCCAAGAAGTTGTTGATTGGAGTACAGTTGGCAGCTGCATATTTTTTGTGCCGCATAAGAAAAGCATAAAGAAACAACCGTCCAAAAGAAAATTTAAGAATTTGCCCAAACTATGCTTCATGATTGGTCCCCCAAGGGACACACAGATCACACATTTATTGTACTGGTCATTAAAAGATGTCATCACAGTCCACTTTTCCCTATTCATTGTTTCATTTATCTACAATTAAATGTCCTTTTAATGATGTCAATTTATTTATATTCGGAAAGAACTAATGAATAAATAAACTAAAGTAATTGTTTTATCGATTTCAAAATTTTTAAAGAAATGGTGCGCGCAGAGCATTCTTCTATGGGTAGGAACACAAATTAATTCTTCTTTACATAAAATTTAAAACGAGGTTAGGTTAGGTAATTGAATGACTAATATTATAGTTATCTATCTTCATATTTCAACACGGAGCTCCAAATAGATTCTCTGTAATTAAGAACTGGCCAGCCTACTCTAAGGATAAAAGCATTTTGTATTAATTTAGTACCACCTAACCAATTTTAGACAAGTAAAATTTATTTCATACGTATAATTTTAGATAGATGAGTGGTCGATTGTGGAATCACATTGTCTATATTTATATGTATTATCATAATTGAATTTTAATAAACTCTTAGTATAAGTGTACATAAATAAATTAAAAAAATAATTTTAAATTAATTCAGGGATGCGAATGAACTTAAATTGAACTGAAACTCGGCTTCAGCTTGATCTCATTTATTTGGAACAATTTTGGAAACACAAATGGGTTTGAGATAGATTTGGATTCAAACTTGTTAAAATATTATGTATATAAATACATATATTTATATATATGTGTATTTTTATTTATTATCTATGTATTTCGAGCTTATAAAAAGTATGTGTAAATTAATATATATCCCACATAAACTATATAGTCTTGTAAATTAAAATAATAACATAACATCAACAAAGAGTTTATAGTTTTAAGAAATATACTAAAATAACAAGAATATTTAAAAATTTTAATTTTTCAAAAACTAAAATGCGCAAGTATAAATTTGTGAGTAATTAGTTTTTGTATTAGTAAGATTATATTATCAGAAAATTGGGATGTTTTCTAATATATATATGTGTGTATTTAAATTTTTTAAAAAAATTATAAAGTGGATGTAATAAGTTTAATAGTCCAAATTATCAATCTCAACATAGGAATGAGTCGGATCTCAAGTTAATAAAAATTTCAATGTCAATTTTAAGAAACCCACAACACACTTGGCTTGGGACCATCTAGATCTAGATATTGATAAGCGTGATTTTTTTACGCACTTATATTAAGAATTTATTAAATTCAAACACCTAATTTTATATTTTATATTTGAAATTTATATTATTAAAATAAATAACCACTCAATAAACTAGTTAATTTATTAACTATAATCTATTTAGCCATCCATCGTCCATTGCTCTTGATGATTTTCTATTCACAGTGAGCAGGTCCTCCCCTCGCCTCCATAGTCCATACGGACCATACGTAATTACGTACGTATATTGCCTTAGTGGTTGCTCATTCAAATTCTAATAAAACGAACGCGTGTGATATTTATTATATTTGTTGGCAGAGTTAATTGATATTGTGTGAAAACCATTGGAGCAAAATTTGACAACAGAAACCCATTAATTAAAACACGTCAAGTTCCAACCTTAATCTGTGACGGTAGAGGCAGGCGCGCGCTCGTTAACAGCTACTAAATCAATAATGAAAAAGACAGACAGACGTTGCTTTGTTTTCAGACCACGTTTTGCTAAACCAAGAGCGAGATTAGATATAAATAAAATTATCTGTACAATGCCTTTAATTACTAAACCCAGAACGAACAAGAATTGTCTGGGCCCTTGCGGATGTAACTTAATTTTCCTATTTCAATTTCTCCCTCTCCATTCCCGCTGCATATGTACTTACGATAACATACTACTATTTTGAATCCGTTGAAGCCCCAATGCTTATTTTGAACAAGAAAAATTACATTGATTAATTGGCCATTACTAATTTATATTTAATAAAATATTTGAAACACACAAATTGATCCTAAAATACATACATTCATGAATAAGGATAATTTTCATAATGCCAGTAACAATTCAAAGATAAAGAAAATTTGTCTTTCTAATGAAATATAATTAAGTACAAATTTCATAATGTTGATTGTTATCTCATAACTCTTTGAGCTTGATTTTTATTCAATATTAAAGAATACTTGTTTGCACCAAATATAATATATATATCCAAATTTACCATACAAAATAAATATGCCCTAGATTTGCATTTTAGTATTTCATACACTAGCAAGAAAAATATAATATTAATGACAAAAAAATAAATGACAAATATGTGAGAGTTATCGTTGATGACATGTATTAAGTGAAAGTTACAACTTTTATTATGTAACTAATTATCAATACTAAATTGGAATTTAAACACAATTCTTATCACTATTGCATATACAAAAAATATATTATTATGAAAAAAGTAAATCCTCTTTTAATATATATATATATATATATAATTAGTGATAATTTTTATATTTCAATTTTTCTATCTAGTTTGTATTTTTATTTTAGTAATAATTGATTGCTCAGCTCAACTTAGGTGCAGACTTCTATTTTCACAATTAATGACATCTAGTGACAAATATATTTCCTGATATTCAATTTCAAATATATGTATGTATGTATGTGTCCTCTCGCATAGATGAAAATAGAGGTGCTTAAATTCAATCCATCCCCCCACCCCCCCACCCCCCAAAAAAAAAACAAAAACAAAAAATCAATGAACCAATTCAAAAAATTGAAAACCAATTAAAATCAAATTTTTTTATTGAATTAGATTTATTTTTTTAAAACCAATTGGTTTGGATTGGTTATCTCAAAAATGAATCCAATCCAAACCGAATTGAAATTCATATAATAATAATAATAATAATAATAATAATAATAATAATAATATAAAATATATATTAATCATAAAATACACAAATAAATTTAAAATAAACTAAACTTGGAATTTTTTCACTTTTAAAAATCAAATACATAGAAATAATTATTGTGGACTTATATCTTTATAGTTGTGTGTTCCTACATAATTTAATTTAATTCTACAAGATTATTGATATGATTGTGAAGTGAAATTTACAAATTGATTGATTAAACCAGTTTAATTATCAATAGTAACTTATCAAATATTTCAATTAAAAATTTAAATTAAAAAATCAAGTTAACTGATCCAATCCATACCAATTTAAAATGAATTGAATTTGATTGAATTTACAATAAAAATCTAATCGACCCAAACCAATTTAATATATATTATAAAATTTATATCGATTATTTTTTTGTCCCAAAATTAATCCACCGATCAGGAACACCGTAGATGAAAATAATATTCACCGACCACCTGCGCGTCTATCACTCACCGCTCACAACCCACTACTGAAGCTGCCGGGCAGTCCTCGCAAAGCTTCCAACCGTCGCGACTCAGGAGTCAGGACCACTAATCTTTATTTGCTATCTAACATATATATGTCTAATTATTAATTTATTTATTTCCTGCATGATTTTTGGAATATAATATATGACACAAATGCCCTGTTTGGAAAGCCAACTCTACAATCTGCACCCCTACCTTATCTTCTTCTTATCAGCCCTCTACATCTCATCAGAATAGGAGAGCAAACTCACAAAGATAGGTTTGGCTGGACCAAAATTAATCCATTGTCCATACATGTATACTTGTTATATATATATATATATATATAATTAGATTTCACCATTAGCCGTAATACGTAATTAAACAAGTTAAATGATATTATACTAATACGCTGAAAGTCATAATCCTAAGAGGGTGATCTTGAATTTTTTATATTAAATCCTGTATTTTAATAAAAATACATTTGTAATATAACCTTTTACACAAATTTGAGGGAGGACGACTTTGGTATGATGTTAATCGAATTTCTCCATGTGTAATTTGAACAAAAATTTTCATATATCTCTATCATATTACTAACTATTCCACATTAATTTCACTTTCCACAACAAACAATACTCAATGTAACAGGGAAAAAATATGGACCAACAATAAGTTTTCTAGAGAATGAACATAAATAAATCAACACAAGAAACTTAAGAATAAGTTTTCTCAAGTAAATTCATTTCCCTTATCTTATAATCCACTAGAGTTTTGCAATTACTTGATCAAGAAATTGAACTACTTGTCTAATCCCTTTGGATCATACAGTGTCAGCAACCCAGTGATCCCAACCAATAACAAGGATATCTCTACAATTCTTCTTACCAAAGCCAAGCCATCGATTCTACTCCAGATGTACAATTTTATACACGGCAGCTTTAAATACAATTAATTTAAAGGGGACAAAAAAAAGGAAAAAGAAAAAGGCATGAAATTAATTAACCTTGTAATAACACACAGTCAGAGACCACAAATCAGCAGATAATTCAGTTCTCCTCCGAAGTTTCAGGACTAGGGTATTCATTCAAATCGGGCGTTCCCGAGACCCGGCCCGAGTTGTTGGACCCGGTGCGTGCATGGAGGGCGGCCTGCAGCGCATCGACTCTAGCACCAACCTCCGTCGCCTTCTTTCTGATGGCGGCGGCGGACAAATCATGCTGCTCGCCGACCTCTTCCATTATGCAGTCGGGGAAGTTGAGGCGGGCAGTGGGGCCGCGGAGGTAGAACACCGCCGTGTCGTACGCACGCGCCGCCGCGACGGGGGAGGAGTAGGAGCCGAGCCAGATTCTCGACCTCTTGTTGGGCTCTCTAATCTCGGCGACCCACTTTCCCCACTTCCTCATCCTTATTCCCCTGTAGGGTTTGTCCTGTGGGTGCTGCCTTTGCTTTCTCTTGGGATTCTCCGAACTTGACGAAGATGTCGACGACGTCGTACAGCAAGCCCCTTCCATTAAATTTAATTCCTCTCTTGGTTTTCTTTACTTTTCTGGGCTTGTTAGCTGTACGCCTTGCAATTCCTCTCTTTGTTTTGCGTTTTGGAGAAATTGAGAATCAGCTTATGGTTAGATAATATGTCTGAGACCGAGATGACATTGGAGGAAAAGAAGAAACGAGAGATGTGCAAGCGTCTAAGATAGCAACAACCGTCGCTAGAAAACGCTTACTCTGTGATAATGCTGAGTATTTATATGGAGGTTGGATCGGAGTGGAAGGGTGGGCTCGTTATTATTTATAGAAATTTTGGGTTAAATTAGCCAGCGTCGCGCGATTTTAAGGGAAAAAGAATTTACTAGTATTTCTAAAAACTTACTAAGAATTTATTAGTATATTCGGTGATTTGTAATTCAACGATATCAAGTTTTTTTATCACGTGGTGCTTTTTGATTGTGGTCTTATGAAATTTGTATTTTCATCTTTTTTTATATAATAATTTTAATCTATTGATTTGTTATAAGAATAATCTTCTTGATTTAATAATTGAATTTAAAAGTTTGTTGTAATCAATACTTTCTCTCTCTCAAAAAAAAAAAAAAAAAAAAAAAAAAACTTACAATGCAACATTGATAAATTACTTTCTTAATATATTTACACACTCATACTTACCAAATATTCATGAATGTTCATATGCTAAACATTATACTTATACATACGAGCACAATACCAATGAATCAATTAATCACTTATTAAATTTACTTTCTTCTCTTTTTATTTTTCATTTTAACACAAATGTACATACTTTGATCCATTCAAAACACAAAATTATCTTACTCTTACAAACTTATCAAAATGATCTTTCATAATTCTTGTCGTCTATAATATGAACTCCATAGTTAATATTAACACAAAATATGAATATAGAAGAATTATTTATAATAAAAATACAATTGAATTGAATTTAATATTACTTTTGTATATATTGTACTAATGTGTAAATTAAGTAAATTTTATTTTCTATGCATTACTATATCATTCTTAATTAATAATATGTCACAACATAATAGAAATAACTTTTTTATATTCTGCTAAGTTGTATTGGCCAATGAAAAATAGGGTGTGTCGTGTATTTGAAATTAGGTTGGTTGGATAAAATGAGTTTTTGATTGGGCGGCTGGCATGACTGAGAATGGTGGATGCCGCCACTCTTGTTTGATAACTAAAAATTTCACGCCGACATATATGTTCCATCGCCGCACTCTGCCGTTCCTCGTTTTTTCTTTTTATCCTTCTCTTATTATTATTATTATTATTTTATTTTTTCTTCTTTCATTCGTTTTATATATCAGTGAATCAAGAAAAGTACAATTTCAAGCCGACATGTACCATCGCCGCACTCTCTCTCTCTCTCTCTCTCTCGCCTGATCAATTTTTTTTTGTTTTTTCATATTTTAAAGAAGAATATCAATGATATAATTATTGGATGCAAGCTTGGTAATTAATTAAGTATAACGTGCAACTCTTGATATCAGAATATCCAGTACTGGTTGTCACACGTTTGATCCCACCACATCAGTGTAAATGGGTATTAAACAAATTGAATATATTATATTTTTATTTATATTTATTTAATTTTTTAAATATTTAAATATGAATATAGATTTAATAAATATTAAAAAATAAAATTCGAATTTGTATTTATCGAATATCGATTGAATTCAGATATATCTTTATTCAATTATAATTATTTAGATTTATTTATATTTTATTGAACTTATCTTTATTCAAATTATTTTTTTATATTTATATTCAAGGATAATTATTTACATATTTATTTACAAATATCCAAATACGTAAGTCTATGAACCTATAGCAAATACATATTTTAATTAATAAAAAAACTAGTAATTTTATTAAAAAGAAAGCAATCAAACAAATATAAATAGATATGTATTCGGAGCAGATATTAAACGGTTCGAATACATATGTACTATATTTATATCCATTTATAATCAAAAATTTACTAATCGAATATGAATAATATCCGCTTTAAATAATTATAGATAAATTTTATATAAACAGATACGAACGTGAACGATAAACGAATTTTTTAATACCCATGTACAGCCCTATCCACCAGTATTTCTAGCTAAAGGATACTCCAAAAGACTGTAAACATTTGTTATGAAGGCAAGGAGCCTCCTTGGAGTTATATAAAGAGGCCTGTGATAGGCATGGTAATGAGTTTGGATAAGATAGATAGGGTTGTTGCCTTGGACTCACTCCTAATGGGAGAGTCAAATAAACGGATTTTAGGGCGGGTTATGGGTCCTAATTTTTTAGACCTGATTGGATCCAAGGCGAGTTATGGATTTAAATAAACTCGCCCCCATAATAAATATATATAATATTACGTATAATATATGTACTTAAAACATAAAAAAAATTGGATATATCATAGCATATATATTTCATCAAATAAATAATACGTTTATACTCATTCAATCATCATAAAAATAATGGAGAATAGATTAAGATCAATTAATATGAATATTTTATTTTAAATTTAAAAAAATAGTGTTAGAAACTTATTTCTATATTGGATTCTAATTTTATATAATAGTATACATATTCTTTGTATATGTTTATCTTAATCAATTTTAAAATCATATGAGTTGTAAATTTATATATTTTAATTAGAAAAAGAAAATAAAAGAAGAAGGGGTTTGGCAGGTTAGACTCTCCGAGTTAGGAGTCTAAAGTAAAGTGGGGCAAGGCGGGTTCCAGGTTCAAACAGAAGTAAGCAAGGTAGGTTTTCGGTCCTACCAAACCTACTCCATTCCCACCCCATTGCTATCCCTACTTATGACAAAAGCATTAGACGTACCCACCAACTCCCAAGAATTGATGGCGAATGCCTTTGCCCAAGAACTCAGGTAAGGGCTTTTCTTTTCAAGTCTTTTCCTAGAATAGCCTTAGACTTTGATGTCCTACTTTCCAAAGTAGAGTAATACACAAATTATAGTGGTTTTTTGCTGCATGCACCCTAAGGTCTTATAGTTATTTTTTGCGATGCATTCCTTAGCGGATTCTTTTCCATATATCGCCTGAGGTATCTTATAAGGTAATAATGACTTGCTTGACGATTGCTAGATAGTGTTGTGTATGTCGTAGTTAATATTGTGCACTCATTGTTTTATGTTGGTTGTGGTGTGTCTTTCTTTCAAGTCTTACTATAAAAAGTTGAATTCTATATTAGTCATTTCTCATTAAAGAGATAAACATAATTATGATATGATGTCACAAGAAATTCATTCAAATTATAAAAAAAATTAAAGGTGTTTTTCCTTATATTGGTTGGCTTTTTATTCTTCATTTCTTGAAGCAACTCCTAACTATGGAAACTAGCGATTAAATACTTAGAATAAAAAAACCTAACTATTGACATAATCTTGAAAAAGAAAGAGACTTGCAGAAGCCCCAAAGAGCATGCTTACTTATTCTGGAAGGTAGCTCCCATCTTGCACAAGTGGAGTAGTTGATGATAATATCTTCAATGTTGAAACTATCTTAAGGTGAAAATGTGCACCCAATTGATTTCTTCTACAAGAGGTTGAATTCCGGCAAGAGTGCGATGATGTTAGATTCTTAAACTACACCTTTGCCCTTATCCTTCCACTTGTTATCTTGACTTCCTTTTGCTTGATCCAAATTGGTAGTAGGGACCTTTGTTTTGTTCAATATGGTAGCACAACATTGTCTAGCTAGTTTTAGGTTGCCAACTGCTTTATTTGTTCCACTTGGTGTAGGGAACTTTATCTTCATGTGGTAGATTTATACCATTTCTTCGAAGAAGTTTAGGGTTACCTTTCTAATATGACCTTATATGTTGATGGGATCTTGACAACTAAAAACCTCACTATTTTTGTAATGCTCTAAGGATGAATGCCTAAGAAAAGGGGAAGAGAGACCTCCCCGAGCACCTCCGCCATTTCATTAGTGAATCCTACTAAAAGAGTGTTGATTTTCCCAGGTAGGCATTGTTTACTTTAAGTTAGAGATATAGGTCGTCGAAAATTATGTCTCTGGAGTTACCGGTATCCATTAAGATCTTACCTAGAAATTTGCAAAGGAGACAAAAATTACCAAGTTAGTATTATGATCACCTTACTTGACCTCCTTGACTTTATCTTCAAGAGTGATACTGGGGAGTGGAGTATGCACCTCATTTATGCTTAACATAGTATCCATCGAGTGAGGTTGAGTTTGCATTGCTACTTGTATTAACTCCTTTCTTGCATTTGATGGTCACCTCTTTTAAGCCCTCCAAAGATCACAAAGATGACATCAAAAGGGGTAAGTTCTTTAGTCTCATTAATGCTGATTGTTGTTTTGGCTTCAAAAGTCTATTAAACTACGACCAATAGTTTTCACTTCCACTAGCCCTTAGATCTCTCTTAGGGGTGTCCTACTTTTGGGTCACATACTCCTTTAGGTATCATATTTAGATTAGCTTCTCAATCTCATCCTTCAAAGGTCGACACTCTATAGTAGTATGTATGTGGTCATGGTGGAAGCTGCACCACTTGTTAGGTTTATGTCAATTTGGACTATACAACATCTTTGGAGGGTGATAGATTAGACCACGTTACTCCACCACAATAAAGATATCCTCCAACCTAGATAGGTAGAGATAATATAGGAGGACTCCACTTACAATTTTCTAGTTTTTTATTGTTATTACTATATCCTTCATCTTACGCCTTGCATTTACTAGCATCCCAAGAGAGCCATCACCCCTTGATTTGGATGCACTTTTAAGCTTAGATAATGAGTTCCTCAATAGAGTTGGAGGTTTTTCAATGATGTACTCCCACAACTTCTGCTATCGTAGGTTTTGCTAAATAATGCTAGGTAGGAGCTCTTAGTTAATATAGGGATCTCATGCACTAGTTGAACAAAGCAATTGAGGTAATCTCTCATGGACTCTCCATTCTTTTTCATAACAGTGAACAAGTAAACCATCATCTTGGGCTATTTGTGGTTGATAAAGAAATTTTGGATGAAGTGTTACACTAATTGCTCCTAACTTGTGATGGATCCAACTAGCATCTAATTAAAATACATCAAAGCGTGCTTGATGATTGTGGTGTGAAATACCTTGCAATAGGCTACTTCACTTAGATCATAAAGGTCCATCTTGGTGAGGAAATTTGTCCAAGTGCTCCTAGAGTTCACCATGCCAGCAAACTTTATGAGTTGTCAATCTTCATTCTTGAAAGAAGTGCCTAGATAGCTAAGCAAAAGAGGATACATCTCAAGAGAACATTAATTAAAGGGAGGTACTTAGTCCTTGCTTCTCCTGAGTGTTGGGGCACATGAGTGAGTGAGTTTTAGCTCTAGTGGCAATAGGTAATTGTCATAGTGGGTCAACTCGGAGAGATGATTGCACGCCCATCTATTGAGGTAAAAGAAAAGCGGTATCCTATTATTCTTTATTCTATTCTCTCCAGGGACGACAATGTTGCCCTACTCCAGCAAGAGGACTAGGGTTGCTCATAAGGACTATAGTCTCATGCGTACTAAGTGACTGCTTTTGCTGCAGCTAGCACAGAGGCATTCTCTAATAGTGTCATTAGTACTTCTCATGTCATTTGTAATATTGATTATTCAGGAGGTAAGGCCTACTATATTGGCATCTCCTCTAATGGGGGATACACTTTAGGTGCTACCTCTGGCGCCAAATGTAACTGTGTTTCAAGCTAATTGTTATTTATGTTCTCACCTTTAGGGGCAATGTGGTTGTTGGAATCTCGAGCTATGAGCCTCATCTGCATTTTGAATGTTTCTTCTTCTTAGGAAGGAGTTCCTATTAATGGTGCCAAGATGATGTTGTTTGGAAACAAAGCTAAGGTCATTTTCATAAGTCAAAAAAATTCATAGAGTTCTTGCTCTAGTACACGTGTGTGTAGAATAGAGCTCTAGACTTTATGCAAATAATTTTTATATCCTTTTGACTTTGGGAATTAGTATTTATAGTGATGAAGAGTTTGGTGAGCTTCAATCCACTTGAGTTTAAGCGCCCGTCTTCTAGAGCTTAATTGGTTAGGGCCTTCGACCTCTTATTTAGCTATTATATTTAATTGAGCTCGTCAATTCATTTATTTTTTCACTTTTAGGGATTTGATTTGCCATATTAAAGATAAAACACAAAAAAGGTGCTAAATTTTACAATAAAAAATTAAATAGACGTTAATTGCATATAGGCAAAAATGCAATTTAGGCCCAACTTAAGTTTAACTTGATAAAGATAATTTATTTGATATCATAATAAAATTCAAGTCGCATAAGCTGTAATTAATCCTTATAAGAAAATGATTGGTAGTTCGGAGTATTGAAGTTCAATGCCAATGATTTGTTTTGAATTACTATGTGATTTGGAGTCACAAAAATTAGGTATTTATCATATATAAAATGACACTTGAATATTAGAGAGTCATACTTTTAATCATATAATATACAACGAAGACTTTGAAATAATTTTACTACAAAACCAAATCATCAATCCAAAAAAATAAAAAATAGAACTATTGCGATAATTTAGTATTATTCATAAATGTAATTCGATGACCTGAATAACACATGAACCACATGATCCAATTCAAAACAAAAAGTTTTTTTTCATGAATTCGTAAAATCTATACTAACAGCAATTTATTTATTTATTTTTTTTCTTATGTGTATATGGATAGACTATACGAAAAATCTATGGAACCTATGGTAATTTTGTTTAGGGAGATGCAGCGGCGACGGAGGCGTTTGAAAGTCACGTGGATATGTGTCTGCCCACCTGCTTATGGTGGTCCACAGGTATGGGATTGTAATTGAGAGTCTGGCTGATTTGCCAACGTGGAGTTTGTCTTAAACGGCCCCGCTTCCCCCACGGCCCACGCAAACTCACGAATCACGGGATTCCTCCTGAGGCTCCTTCTGTCTCCACTAGTGACTTGCCTATTATTTTTTAACACTGTCCAAACCAAGACAAAGAGTTACGACTATCTTTACTTTGTTGCTTTTTTATAATTTTATTTTAACTCAACATAAAAAACTAAATCAAAGTTAAAGAAACTTGAAAAGATTATTTGTTTCTGCACAATTATTCTCCAAAATTGGTGTGATGTGTAACAAGTCATTTGGGACGATATGAGCCCATTACTACATTGAATCCACAAAAATCAAGAACAACTTGAAAAGTATATCCTACCACACACAACTTGTTTATGAACATCTCGTGCCTCAGTCATTAGGAATTCATTTAGGATAAAACGAAAGGAGTGTCTTCTAATTGTGTTTTCTCTAATCTTGAAATTCAAAGCATTCAGTTTGATTGCATTGAAAATGAGTTCTCATATCTATAGATTGTCAAATTTACTACTTTGAGAAAGATATTACATCAATAAAAATCCATATAAATTGTATTATTACTTTAATTGAAAAATATTTGATCTCACTTCTCCGTATATTTATTCATTCGAGTGAGGAACCAAATCATAGTAGTGATTAAAACATATCTATACTATTAATAAAGTACCTAACCCCTTTTTGATATGTTTTCGTTTGATGCGCTTAAAATATCTTCTTCTTCTTCTTCTTCTTTTCTCTTTAAATCTTCATAACTATATAATAACTACTGCTTACAATTCGCATATTTGATATCCATAATTATCATTTTATCTTAACATTTTGTTACTATTTATGTGAAAACTCAAATAAATATAAAATGCTATTAAAAAATTAATATTATATTAAAAAGTATATTGTTTACTCTATACTATAAAAGTTTTAGCACATGTATTGAATGTGCCCAAATTGCTAGTATATATATAACACCTACCTCTTTTAGTATGTTTTCATGCGGACTTCCTAAAATTTTCTCACTATTATTTTTTATAAGATTCCCTTCCAAGCCATATATACGACTTTCATCGAATACAATTTTTGTAGAATTCTATATATATCTATGAGATCAAGTATGAAATTTTGCTTCTTTCTCTTGCCTCTCCAGCTGCCCTAACTATTTTGCCTGCTTGCCTTGTTAGCCTTTACTCATCTCCTCATAATAGCCAACTTGCTTAGCTTGTCTTACTCTTGACATTATTCGCCAGTACCTCATACCTGCTAAAGTAGTTTTATTTTCTGTTCTTTGATATTTTTGTCTCTCCAATTGTTAGCTTTCTTCTTTTTCCTCTTGTCTTATGCTTTTTTTTCTTTTAATTTATTATAAAAATATAAATAAGTACATTAAAAATAATAAAAATTATAATAATATATACAAAATAAATTAAATATAAAATTTTAGCACATGCATTAAATACACTAAGATTGCTAGTATTTGATGAAGAAAAGGTAGAAAAAGAGACAAGTAGTCTAGTAATTTTCTTTAGACATGATTATAAGAATAGGAGTATCTTGCCACAGCATTGAATGGCTGACTCAATTGGTTTGATTAGATTATAACTATTATTTAAAAGATGAAATTACCATTTGAATTGCAACATTATGTCAATTTATAGTTCCTTCATCATAAAAATAATTCATTTATATATTATCACAAGAAGTGCATTCTGAGTTATTAACATTCTTATTCAGAAAAGTAGTAAACCGAATAACTAAATTATTATCAGGGTGATTATAATCGGAAATTAATAGTTAGTAATGTTGTTGTATCATTACATTAAATTAGAGGGTATATTTGAAAAAATATTTTTAAAAAGTCTATCTCGAACAAAAACAAAAAAAATTAAAACAATAACAACTCTGTAATAAATAGCGCGCATTAAGCAATTATTTTAAACATGGGCGATATTTTAATATTTTATAATTAAAAATGTTGAGCTGCGGATAAGGACGACTTTGTTTTGTCGATCTACAGCAATTAGATATAGTAAATATAATTGCGCAGCTTGTTGACAAATGTGCGGAAAATCTTTTTGAGTCTCGAGAGGAGATCAGCTTAGTCAGTTGTCAAACAGTAATAATCACTTTTGACCATGCTTCATATATTATGCTTAAGAATTGGAAATTCTTTAATATAAAGTTAAGGCTATATATATTGTATATCTAGGATTTAATTAACTTAGCAATGGCGGAGAATCCAATAAGTTAATATTGTGAGAATTTGACTGGTGATAACTTGTCCTCCTGTTCTCATTGTTGAAATATTTTATTTTCCTTTAAACGTTGTCTTTTATTCTAATTTCTTTGTGCTTCCATGTTTATTCAAATAAAAAGAAGGAAAAAGAGAGAAAAAACAATTAGTCAAAATTACTGTGCATGAAAATTTGTTTTTTTTCTTAATGGTTAATAGTTAATTTTTGCAAGCAAGGAAAACGAAATAGATGAGGGCGTCAATTAAAATAGGTGTAACTAAACTATATCGATCTAGTTGCGAGATTCACTTCTTAATTATAGTCAAAGTTTTATATACATTAGGTAAATCCCACAAATTATAAAAAAACTTTACTATACTTTTCTTTCAATTTTTTTCAATAGGTTTCTGAAGGTCCTAATTTAGTGTATTTTTGTCTTCATTTTGAAAGTATTTTAGTAGAAAAATAATTTTTAGGATAAAAACTAGAGAGGAGCAAGTATTTTCTTCCTCAGAATTTTTTTTTTTCTCAATTTTCTTTTATTACGAAGAAAATGAGTTTTGTTCTTCAATTATACAGAATTTTTAAAATTTTTTCGCAGTAACTTTTTCGGAGAGTTAGATACCAAACATATTTTTCAATATTTTTTTCTTCATTACAATCATTATATGAAAAAATAATGTAATAAGGCGCGTGTTTTTATAGATGATTTTGTAAGATTGGGCGAATAAAAGGGGAGAGTATGGTCAGTCGGCGGTTGATTGGATTGGTGTGGGTGAGAAGGAAGTTCCGTCTACGCAATGGTAACCAACTGCTCCCTCTCACTCCCTGGGTCTCGGTTGGATAAGGTCAATCATAATAACCAATTAAAGAAGGGGAGACCAATTACCAATTACCAACGTGGTTCGGTTCCAGCTTTCAAGTCCTAACTGCAGCCTTAGTTTACCCCCAACAAGTGAAATTTATAAAATATTATTAATAATAATTCTATGAGTAACGAGAAATTTCCATTAAAATGGTCCAAATGCACATTTATAATTAGAAATACTAACACATTTGAAAGCATCTATTTTACGTGGATTCCAACCAACTCCAGTCTCAATTCTAAAAAGTTTTAGAGAAAATTGTTGATATTGTAATAATCTGTTTTCTCACGTATTATAACAAATGGCTTGTCTTATGATAAATATCTTCAACCAACTTAGATTAAGGTAATTTTACTGTGTTGATTTCTCTTTTTTATTTGATCTTAACAAATTTTTTAGAATATTTTAAGGAGGTAATAGATTCACCAAAGCCTGTACAAGGCAAATGATGTTTACGGAAGTTCAATTAGTTGAATCATGTCGTCTGAACTCTCTTGATCCAGATGATAAGCAGTTGCCTTTTGAATATCCTTGTTCCAATGTGAATGGCGTGCGATCATTGTGGTTCAAGAAGAAGTGATTTATTTATAGTTTAAAATAAATAAATTAATATATATATTTATATAAGGTGTTTTTGCACCCTCAAATTCCAATTCTACAATCAATTTTGAGCATTCAGGATGGAATACACTTGGTCTCAATTTACTTTTGTGGATAAGAAATTGAATGATGGGAATAATTTTTGGATGACAATGGAATTATGATTATAATTTTATTTAAGTATATTATAGTTACTATGTGGGACGTAAATGAATTATGAGAAGAGATATTCTAAATATGTGTTAAAATAAGCAGAGAAAATTAGTTGGATAAAATATGAATAGACCAAAATATCCTTACACATGGAAATAAAATCTTCAAATTTAAAAAATTAGGGTGCATCCTTTTTTTTATTTCTTATTTTCATTTTTCTAAAATAAAATTGAATATTTCACTTAGAATTAATTTCTTTTCAAAAATACTATAAAACTTTCTTATCAATATCATCACCTCAATTACAATATTATACATATATATATATATATTTATATTTCAATTATTTTTAACATAACTATATTTTGTCTTCAATTTCTACATTGGTATAATAATGATGAGGAGGAGGAGGAGATGATATTTTAATGTGATAATTATTAAGCAAACAAAAAATTGTATAAAAATAATTTTGTAAAATAAACTTTATTTCCAATATATTCTCCAAACCCAGTTACTTAAATTCACTGTTCTACAATATTATTCCAAGATAATCAAGACCGATTTGAAATAATTTCAAAATACATGATAAGAAGTAAAAAGAAAGCCAGAGAATTGCTCCTAACCCAATCCTCTCTCGTTGGAGGGGAAAGTGGTTATTTCATCTTGATTCTTGGCAGCAAAATTCATTGGATGAATTTGTCCTTTCAAAATGGGTGGATCACTCATCCTTAAAATTTCGCTACAATATCGGCCTCAAGATAAATTTATCGGATTTCATACATGAAAGCAAACACAATATGAATTTGGATGATAGAAAGTTAGAAACTCATCCTAACCCATCATCTAAAGCAAACAAGACATTAATATAGGTGGTAATCCAATCAATTCAAATATAACTTTCCTTAAGGTCCCTTTAAATTGTTGTGTGGTAGTAGCAACAGAGCTGAGAAAGAGTTGGTTAAAAATAAGACTATAATATACAAATATTCCCCACATTAAAAAAAAAATAAAAATTTCCTTCATATATTCAAGAACAGTTCAATCTCAAATTTAAAACTAAAATTTTTCGACCGCATCCTCGTATGAAAACAATTGTTTCCATAGCAGAATATCTGGTTTTTATTATTTTTGTGATGAAATTTTGGTAGCAAGATTTGTTACCAAAAATATCCGTAACTCCAATTAGATAATTTACAACTCCAATTCTCCGCCCTTTTTACATCCGTGGCAGTGGCAGCGGCAGCCAAAAGAGATGGAAAGGAACCTAAGAAAGAATACGGTTATTTAACCCTGATGCCAATGAGCACGCAAAGGCCAATTTGCCAATTGGAACTAGCTATGCTAATAATCCACAAGCCAAGTTGCCAATTTTCTGGTTATCCGTGTACGGTTCATGCTTCTTTTAATACGTATATGCCAACTGGGCAGTTGATCAACCTCAAAAATTGCATCAAATTGGATACATAGAATAGAACCAATCATATATATATATATATATATTCATTTTCAACAACTTGCTGGTTGTCATTACATCATTAAAATTCAGTGGAGGACAGAGAGCAACAGTGTCGAGGGAAAAGACAAATATAAAATAGAACAACAGAGAAAAGAAAGACAAGACGAGACTGTGTGAAGACTGAAGAGTCGGCTATAAGAATATTGATAGCTATTTTGGGGCTTTATGTATTACCGACCTGCCAATTTCGGCCACTTTTGCATTTCAAACACATTGGCATTTGGCAAATGATTTTTTCCCCACTCTCTCGCGCGCTCTCTCTCCCCCTCTCTCTCTCTCTATATATATATACATATATATGTATGTGTATGTATATATAAGTGATATTAATGATAAGTGACAGTGTAAAATTTTTCTTTAATAACATACTAAATGATAATAACTTTATTTTATAACTAGTGATATCTTTAAGTAATAAAAATTTTTGTTATGTTAAAATATTGCTTAATAATGACAAAAACTAATATTTTATGTTGTTACTATTGATAATTTTTAAATTTTCAAAGATCAATGCTAACAGAGATGTGAAGATTTTTCCTCACATGTTTACAATTTTATTTGATGAAATGATGTAAAATTTCAATTTTTGTTATTCTTGAAATTATAATTAATTTGCTCTCTTATATGAGTCTTGAGACATAGGAATGGTTCCTGCACTTATTTTTAGGAGCCATTTTATATTTCTCTTTCTCTTTAAAAATGTCTGGGCTACCATAATTCTACGCTTAATTTTCTTTGAAAATTTTGAACATTTTTTGTTTAATTAAATAGTGGCTTAGCTGATGCTTAAATATTTCAGAGCGAGATGAGATCTTAACTCTGAAGGCTGGTCTTCTCAGAATCTTTTCACGTCCTGAATTATGTGCAAGAAATTTTTTGAATTTTATGACAAAAAAGTGTTCCACCATCGTTAGAATTTTACACTTATTTTATCTCTATTGCTGCATATTTTGGCGTGATTTTTTTGCCAAACATAGTAGTTGTGCCATTTCATCTAAAAATGAAGAGATACATATATATATATATATATATATAATTTTCTAACATGTAAGTAAGTATGTTCTACAATAGGACTTCTAATTTATGAGGTGTCCCACTGATATGAGATGACCCAACAGGCTTAGTTCAACAGTTATCGACTCAAGAGTGCATTTTCAGGCCCACTCGCATGTGAGGCCCAATTAAGTTGTTAACCTTGATTGACCACCCACTCACCTTGTCACCTAAGCAATAAGCAAGACCAGAGTCTTTTGACCAGACCGTAGATCGAGCACGCGGTCTCAATTGTTTCCGACGAGAGGGGTTGAGCACCACCACCCTTGGTTGCCGCCCTCACCCAGAAGCTAGTTTTGTGGTTGACCCCAAAGCCGACTGGGGAGGTCATTTTAGAACTAAATCGTTTCTCTACTGCATTAAATACCCTAACAAGCAGTGTGTTTCTGTATTGATTGCGTATGCCACTCTAGTACCACCCTTACTGCCGCTTTTGATAGAAGGTGCGCCACCAGTATACTATTATGTCCTTGAAAGTTAGAGGTGAGGCCACCTAAAATAATATAGAGATGGGAGATGATCTAAAGCCCCTCATATAAGGACAAGAGCTCTCTACACATGAAAGGAGCATTTTGAACATATCATTTATCTTGAGAAGGATATAAATATCTCGTTACCAGCCACTCTTAAGTATGCCATTCTTATTAAAGCCCTCACTCTGCTGCCTAATTGTTATAGTTGACCTTATTCTAACTTGAGTGTCGGAGTGCCTTAATTAAGGTACTTCGGCTAACCTAACGTTTGCTCATGATTGCAGATCTCAACCTAAGTTCTTTTGGAGTTGGTTCACTTAACCAGCTAGGTCGAATTACCCTAAACACTAGCTCAATCTAGTAAAATGCAGCTTTCACCTCATCATTTGGCACCATTTGGGGGGAAATTTGAGATTGTAATCAAAAAATGGTGAACACCAAGCGAGTTGCCTTAGGAAGGGAAGAGAGTAAAAGAACTATGTCTCCTCCTCCCTTTCAACTTCATCAATAGTCAAATGCTCCAAGACTTAGTGCCCTACTAGAGCAAGTGGTCACTTTGACCATGCCTCAACTAATGTAGTTGATCAGTGAACAAATCTCGATCAAGATTTTTGCATAATTGTCCATTGCCCTAAATCGACATATAGTCATGCCAGCTCTAGTGGCTAGTGTAATTTCGCAACCCCATCTCCTGAAGAAAGATCACTAAGAGATAGCTGCAGTCGACCAAAATCCCAACGATTGTAGATGAGACGTGATGTTAGGCCTAGATGCCTTTCAGGAGAAAGGGCTTGACTTGATCCCTAGGAGAAAATTGTTGATTCCGTTGATCATTATGTTCGGCCCATTTAAGCTCCACAGTGCGATTGGGTCGAACGTTCAAGACTAACCCACAGAAGGAAATTAGTAATTTTGTAGATCACACTACTCGATCCATTTGAGCTCTACAACACCATAGGGTTGAGTGCACGAAGCCCCAGTTTGATAGAAATATGATTGAAGTAGATTGAGAAGCGTGGGAGGAAGTATCCCACCAAGTTCAGCAGTTGAACAAGCACTTTGAGGAGATCTCTAGGAGAAATACCAAGAGGATCCCCAACCTTGATGGTCCCCAAAGATTTCGTCCCCAAAGGAGAGTCTCTTTGTGATTTTCTTTACCAAATTCAACACATAGTTGTTGAAAATTAATGACCTAAGGATAGAGTTTCTAATTAATGTCCTTTTCTTGGGTTTCAGACAAAAAGAATACACCAATGCCTTGGTCAGGAGTGTCCCCGATTGATAGAGGAGCTGCTTGACCTAATGGAGAGATATATGATCCAGGAGGAGATAAATAGATTTAAATTCGGCAACCTTGAGATTGATAAAAAGAAAAATAAGGAGAAAGATGATCGACAACATAGGGAGGTTATCAATGTCCTATCAAACGCTTTCATGATTACACACTGCTCAACCTCTCGAGGAAAGATGTGCTATTTTCCATCCAGCATGATAACCTCCTGAAAAAATCTAGGAAGTTGATTGAAATAGAGGCTATGAGGATATCAAAGAAATATTACCATTTCCATAAGCAAAAAGGCCATGATATAGAAAATTGTTTCAATTTGCATGACGAGATTGAGAGGTTGATTAAATAAGGTCATCTCAAGAAGTACGTAGCTAAATTCACCCAAGTAGATACAGGCAAGACCGACCAGACTCCCCATAGAGAAAGGTTGGTTAGTCTGAGGAGAGAAGATAAATGGAAAAAACTCGCCCAGGACACCCATCTACCTATCAAAGGAGTTATTGACATGATTGTAGGAGGTCTCACTGAGGGGGACTCAAAGTTTGCAAGAAGACAAACCCAGTAGCGGTTGGAATTGACCAAGTCAAGGTCGGTCGAAACTGTTTACCAACTTTTCACTAATGCAGAATTGATTTCTTTCATTGACACCAACCTTGCCCACATTAAAAATATAAGACCCAATCATAATACTAATCGCCCCATGGTGGTATCTTTCGAAATCGCCAACTTTGAAGTGAGGAAGGTCTTGGTCGATTATGGTAGCTCTACCAACATTATATTCTTATTGACTTTGAAGAGGATACATCTGGGGCAATTGAAATTTGAGCTTGTTCAAATGCCCTTTATCAGTTTTGAGGGGTTGGGAATCATTCTAGAGGGTTCTATCAACCTGTGCACATCAATTGGGGAAGGCCCGTGTAGGAAAACCCTCATGATCAACTATTTGGTCATCGACGCCCCATTTGCTTAAAATGTCATCATTGGGTGACCAACTTTAAATGATTTTTGAGCTATTATCTCGACATACCACATGAAGATCAAATCTTGACCTAGTAGGCATAGGCGAGCTCTTGTGTAATATAAAGAAAGCATGGCGATGTTATGCTATCTCGATCGAGTCAAGTGAGTAGAAGACTTGACCACAACTGAAGACCTCAAGGGATGCCTCTGTAGCAAAACTTGAGGAGGGCCAAGTGAGTAAGAAGAGAAAGCTAAAAAACACCAGGGTTGAGCCCATTAGAAGGTTCAAAATAGTCATGCTGAAGACTGGGAACCCCAACAAAACCACCAGAGTCGAACTTGACATGGGCCACTACATGGAGTGTCTCATGATTGATTTCCTACATAAGAACATAGATGTATTTTCTTGGAAGGCATCTGACTTTCAGGAAATCAACCTTGGTGTCATCGTCCACTACCTCAACGTAGACCCTTCGTACAAACCATCAAGCAAAAGATGAGAACTTTCAATGCCGAGAGTGCCAATTCATCGAGGAGGAGGTCAACAAACTTTTAAATGCAGGATATATTATAGAAATCTGGCACTCATCTTGGCTTTGTAATGTTGTGCTCATCCCTAAGAATGAGGGGGAAGTGGCGTATAGTAACAATTTCGCTTATTTGAATAAAGCTTGTTCTAAAGATCTTTTTCCCCTACCTCGTATAGATTTACTAGTAGATTCTACTATTAATTGTGAACTGTTAGGTATGATGGATGCTTTTTAGGGTTATTACCAGATATTCATGGCCCTCGAGGACAGGGATAAGACCACTTTTGTAGTCCCCAATGGGGTTTATTATTTTTTAGTAATGCCTATTGGGCTTAAGAACCCAGGGGCAACTTACCAAAGACTGGTCAATTTTATGTTCAAGAATGAGATCGGCAAGTCTATAGAAGTTTATGTTGATGACATGATCATCAAAATAGAGCAGGTTAAGGGCCTTCTGCTCAACCTCAACCACACCTTTTCCATACTGCAAGCATTTAGCATGAAATTAAACCTAAACAAATGTATCTTTGGAGTATATGGAGATAAGTTCTTGGGTTACATGGTCAACTAGGGGGCATCAAGGCAAATTTGTAGAAAATCCAGACAGTATTGGATATTGCACCACCTCAAACAGTTAGAGACATATAGCATTTGGTCGGGAGGATTATAGCTCTTGGCAGGTTTATTGCCCATTTGGCCGACAAGAGCCTATCTTGCTTTAAGATACTTAGGAACGCAAAGTAGTTATGCTTCTAATAGACTGAATAGTGTGATTAGGCTTTGGTTGGCCTAAAATAATATTTATCCTCACCGCTCATGCTCACCAAATCAGAACTAAGAGGAGTCCTACACCTCTACTTGGCTATTTTTGATGCTTCAATCAATTTAGTTCTGGTCTCAACCAGAGATGAAAATCATCAACTAATTTATTACTGTAGCAAGGTGCTATAAGGGCCAAAACATAACTACCTAAAGACCGAGAACTTTGCGCTTACTTTAGTCACTGCAACTTGAAAGCTGCAACCATAATTTTAGTCTCATACCATCATAGTGTTGATGAATCAACTGTTGAAGCAAGTGCTTTCAAAGCCAGACATATTTGTAAGATTGATCAAGTAGGCCATCAAGTTGGGAGAATTTGATTTCACTTTTTAGCCCCAAATGGCCATAAAGTACATATTTTAGTCAATTTCATCGCTCAGAGGATCGACCTCCCCGATCAAAATGGTGACACCCCTCTTATTTGGACACTGCATGTTGACGGATCAGCCACCATCTTAGAAGGAGGGATAGGTGTTACACTCCATTCCCCATCAATAGAGAAGTATGATTTTGCAATTAAGCTTGACTACTTAGTCACCAATAATGAAGCTAAGTATGAAGCCCTCTTCGCAGGAATAAGAATGGCTATAGATCATGGAGTCAAGCACCTGGTAGCAATTATAGATTCCCAATTGGTAACAGAGTAGGTCGAGGGAAACTTCAAGGCCAAAGACTCGACTATGAGCCAGTACTTAGCCAAGGTCAAAAAATTACAGCAATTATTCAAAAAATTCATCCTCAACTAAGTACCTCAATCAAAGAACAAGCTCGCGAATGCCCTGTCCAAATTCACCAGCTCAACCAAAGAGACACGAGATAAAATGATAGCATTTCTAGTCGCAAGCAAGCCATCGATAGGCATACTCAAATAAAATTTTGTGGGGAAATCTAGGAGGCAGTTCCTTTTTGGCAAGATGCAATAAAGATTTACTTGAGTTGGGGTGCAGTTCCTGATGATAAGAATGGGACAAGTAGGCTCAGAGCTCAAGCAGTCAAATTCGCCCTCAATGAGCATGGCCAGCCTTATGAAAGGTCAATTTTTGAATTACCCCTAAGGTGCTTAGACAAGCTCACGAGGTCTTACAGGATATCTACATAGGCATTTGTGGAAACCACTCAGGAGGAAGATCTCTTGGACATAAGGTTATCAAGTATGGGTACTTTTGGCCCACACTATTGAAAGATGCTGTCGACTTCACCCAAAAGTGCCCGTTCTGCCAAGTTCGCTTGAACATACCACATCAACTAGTTGCGTCCATGGTAAACATTTAGGTTGCTTGGCCATTCGACCATTAGGGGATTGACATAGTGGGTTCCATGCTGAAAATGATAGGTTAAAGAATGTTCATCATTGTTGCAGTCGGGTATTTCACCAAATAGGTCGAAGCGAAAGTAGTTCCAAAAATAACCGACATGGCTATCAAAAGATTTATTTGAAAGAAAATTATTTGATATTTTGGTCTCCCCAAGGTCCTTATTTCAAACAATGAAACACAATTTCAAAGTAAGAGCACAAGAAATTAGTGCGAAGCTCTAGGGATCTACCAACATTTCACTTTAGTCAAGAACCCGAAGGCCAATAGCCAAACAAAAATAACAAATATGATAGTTCTTGATCACCTCAAAGCTCAACTAGAAGGGATTGGATCAAGTTGGGTAGATAACCTCCTAGGAGTGCTATGGGCATACAGAACAACCTATCATACAACCACAGGTCATAGCCTTTATAGCTTGGTCTATGGCTCCAAAGCTATTATACCCTCTGAATTGATACAACGCATAGCTCAAGTGATCCATTTTAATCTAATCACAAATACATCTGAAAGGAAACTCGACCTGGAAACCATCGACGAGCTATGACAAGAAACTTATAACACCATGTAGCGATACAGATCAAAGATGGCAGAATATTACAACAAAGGAATCCAACCATGCAGTTTCAAGGTCAGGGATCTTGTTCTCAAGAAGGTGGATATATCCATGAACGTCGGTAAGCTCGATTTAAAGTGGGAGGGGCCTATACTATCATCAATATGTTAAAGCACAATGCATATTGACTAGCGAACATCAATGGCAATAAGCTTCCGCGTCCATGGAATGCCATTAACTAAGAGGAATTTTATATATAAAAAGCATTGTAACATCCATTGTATTATTTGATATAAACACAGTTTCTAGCGACTTTGCTATCATTGACTTGTAATGCTACAATAGTCCCATCCCTATTAATTTAGAAACATGTAGTTGACCCTGTAATCAACCTAAGAAGTGATTGCAAGCTGCCCAATCAAGGCTTTTTAGCCCACACTACTATAATCGACTAAGAAGTAGCTTCAAGCTGCCAAACGAAGGCTTTTTGGCCCAAAGTTTACAGTCGACCCCGTAGTTAACCCAACAAGTGACTTCAAGTTGCCAAACTAAGGCTCTTCAGCCCAAAGATTATAATTGACCCATAGTCGACCAAAATAAAAGTGCTAAGGTACATAATTGAGGTTCACCATGACTTTTGTAGTTGACCTCAAGTTGACCAAAATATTCAAGCACTTTAAGCTAATGGACTAAGAAAAAGATTTGACCTTAAGATAGAGGAAAACATTACTACAATGTGATTACCCTTTCTAAATCGATTGCACACTAAAGCGACAAACTAAAACTTTCTATTCCTTGACCAATGTAGTTTTATGATCCTTTCTCGATCAATGAAAAATATATATAATTCAACTCCACAATTGAAAACAAGCATCAAATGGATATGATCACTTCGACGAAACCAGTCATTTCAATGTAATGACAATAACCTAAGATCAACCTAAATGTCGATTAGTACCTTGGATCAATTTCATTATGTTTATTTTCATTTATTCAAATTAACCATAATTGTTCTTACTAGAGTTATGTTACTCATGATCAAATTATCGTATATCAACTATCCACATTTGACCAGAACAAAAGCACAAAAGTAATTGATGAAACATATTGAACAATAAGAATAGTTTCTCATTAACTTCAAAAATTTGAATACAAAGTTGACCTAAAGAAAAAGGATTACAAAGTAATGCCTCGCAAGGCGACCAGACTTTTGACACCAGGAAACTTTAGCATTTGCTCGATTCCATACCCTCAGTTCGAGCCCCCCAAGCACCGTCTTCTATTACCTGATTGAGCACATCACTCGAAGGGATAGAAATCCCCATGGGGCTATCTACCTCCTGCTCGAGCCACACAATGAGGAGTAGGATAGCAACTATCACTAGTCGAGATTATCAAACCTCGTTGACTAGGGAGTCAGTTTAATGGGATGATAGATATTCACTGGCATCAACTATGCTATCCTGAATCTTGCAGGCAAAGTCATTCATAAAGTTGAACTCTTTTGCCATCGTGGCCAACCGTTTTGCCACCTCAACCTTCTTTCTCTATGCCTTCGTCAAGACCTCGACTGGGGCACCTCCTCAGCCCCTTCTTCAACTGTTGCCTTCTCATGCTTGAGATATGCCTATAGCTTCTCATCAAGAATAGGATTGATGTGATCGTTGTCCTATGCTCAAAAAGTATACCCAAGATACTCCAGCTACTTCACGGCCTTCTCAAATGCATTCTTAGCATCGTTTGGGGAAAAGATAACACTCGCATCCTAAAATGCTAAGCATAACAAAAATTGTTGCACTGTCTCTTGGCACACAAGCGAAAGTTTCCTAAAAAATTTTGCTTGAGCATCTTGTATTACAGCATTGTACCCCCTGTCTTGACCAGAGTCATAGCCATGCTATACATCTAGTCGAGCATTATGCAGCAACTCATTCATCCTACTTTTCTCTTGGATCACAGCAACTAGCTCACTATCCTTCATCACAAGTTGATTGTGGAGGTCTTCGACCTCCTTTGCTAGTTGGTTGACCCTAACTTGGGTGGACTTGAGCTATACCTTCATCGTCTCCATTTCTCCCCCTCTTACCATTGCTTTCGATCAGCCAGAGCCAGTTTTGACCTTTGGTAGAAATGGTAGCTTAGCTGGCTCACCTGAAAGAGAAAAATTCTATGAGTAAACTATGCTTGACCTGCAATAAATAGCATTTAATGAGAAACATGAATCAACCATACACTCATCGTATTACTGTGGTATACTAGAGCTTTGAGCATAGCAGCCTGGCTCAAATTTATGAATTTTCTTTGGTTGGATGCTAAGAGCCCTATCATCATCACCTTGAGTGAGGTGGCCTCGACCTACCATGTTGGCACTATTGAATGTGATTGTGCACGGCTAAGGTAAGCTCTATCTTGAATCGAGGAACTGGCAGTTTGCGTAGTTGGAACAACATGTCATCCCTGCACTACCTGAATAGGTCAAATCGATCGATTGGCTTAATATTGTAACTTTTCCTTTGCCCTTCTCAATCGTCGTTCTTTTTTGAATAGGCCCCACTTACTAGATCATTTGCCTCTTGCCACAACCAGTAGAGCTACTGCCTGTTGTCGCCACAGGTCGAGCAGGTGATGCTCTAAGAGATCATGGTGTTTATTGAGAGGATAGGTCACAACCAAGGCAACTTCCCATTGAGCTGTTATAGCTTGGCAGTTCTCCTTGTTCCTCTGCACTTGGGCCAATGCTTCTTGGCTCGCACAATTCATAGTTTCCTCATAATCTGCCAACACAGAAGGTAATAGAAAAAATAAACAATTAAAATGCATACAGATAAGCAAGTTTGCAAAATCAAAATGGATTGCTACCTAGTCGATCTCTCACTGGTAAGCCCAAGTCGGCTAGCGACAAGCCAACCAACACCAAACTTCTCTCCTCGATAAATATTGAGGCCTCAATCTGGCCAAACTTGACTAGATCTCGGATAAAGGTGTTGGGCCAGCTTGGAGTTGAATTACCCAGCATCTCAATGTGACCCACCTACCACCTTCTCAGAATGTTAAAACCCCCAAGTCCTCGAACATATAGGAAATATTTTTTCTATTTCTGCCCATAAAAGGAAGATGATGTAACTAAAATTTTTTTACGAGGCCTGGCTATAAGGTAATAGAATCCCAACTCATCAATGCTACCCGATTTTCAAAACATCAAGAGGTGAAAGAGATTGGAAAAATTGCGAAGGAAGTTGGCTAGTCGAACAAATGCATACGGACTACAAAACTATATATGGTTGAGAAATAGTTTGGTAGTAACTGAGTTATGTAGACTACTAAACTTCTCAATAGGTCCACTACAACTGGTGTAAGGGGGAACCTAAGTTTATGCCTAAAGGCTTCCTCAAACATAGTAATGCACCTCTTTGGAGATCGATGTATCTTATCCCGTGGACTGGGAACTATCAGCTTGTACTCAGTAGGAACATGATAAAGATTCCTGATGCATACAAGGTCAACCGAAGTAATCTTTGATGTGGTTTCACTATAGTGATCAGGAGTGAAAAGTTGACCACACGATGCTGGCACCTCACTCGAGCCAGTGTCAGCCCAAGAAGTAGTGTACTTGTCCCTCGAGCTGCTGGAGGTCGAGCTATCGCTCAATGAACTACTCGGCCAACTTCAACTATCACCCTCTCTTTGGAGTAGCACCCTATATGACCTAGTAGCCTCATTGTTAGAAGTAGTCGACATGCTTAAGGAAATGCTAAATTTGAAAAAGTGGAAAGGAAAACTTACAAAGTTTTGATGAACTCTAAGGTACTCGATAAGAGGTGGAAGGCGTTGTAAATGTGCTACTTGACTAGACACAAAGCAGTGAAAATGAAAACTGGACATTTTAACTACGCCTATTATAGGCACCTGGGCATGAGAACCCAACTGGCGATAATAATTGCACAGCCATCATCTAGCACTTTGCACAGCTTAATGTAACGGGCATATTAAATACTCCAAAGCATTAGTCGAATTCCCAAAATCCTGGTTGAATATGCAAAATCCTAGTCAACATTTCACAGGCCCAGTCAATTCTCCCAAACTGCCATTCAACAACATAACTACTCCCTGCTCTTTCTCGTCTACAGGCTCAATCAGGAATCAGGAATGGATGGTTTCATGATATGGGATGTCCTAGCAAACCCAACCTAATAGCTATCGATCCAAGAGTACACTTCTAGGCTTATCTCGCTTGTGAGGCCTAGTTAGGTTGTTGATCTCAATTGATTACCCGTTCGCCTTATTGCCTAAGCAATAAGTAAGATTGGTGCCTCAACAAGACTGTAGATTGAGCACACAGTTTCAATCATCTCTAATGAGAAGGCTTGAGCATTGCGACCCTTGGTTGCCGCCCATGCTTAGAAGCTAGTTCTGGGGTCAACCTCAAAGCCAACCGGGAGGTTGTTTTAGAACTAAATTATTTTTTTGTCACATTAAATGCCCTAACAAGCAATGCATCTCCGCATTAATGGTGCATGTAGCCCTAGTACCATCCCTGCTGCCACTCCTGACCGGAGGCGCACCACCAGTGTACTATTTTATCTCTAAAAGCCAAAAGTGAGACCACCTGGAATAGTATAGGGATGGGAGATGACCTATAGTTCTCTATACAAGGACAAGAGCCTTTACACATGATAGCAGTATCGTGGACATATCATCCACTTGAAAAAGGCTATAAATACCTTGTTCTTAGCCACTCTTAAGATATGCCATTCTTACTAAAGCCTTTACTCTGCTACTCAATTGGTCTAGTCGACCCTGTACTGATTTAAGCGTCGGAGTATCTTAGCCGTGGGCATCTTAGCTAACCTAGTGTTTGCTTATAATGGCAGATCTTAGCCCAAATTCTTCTAGAGATGGATCACTCGACCAGCTAGGTCGAATTACCCTAAACACTAGTCCAATCCCGTAAAATACAACTTTCACCCTCATTACCCACCATAACCATTCAAATCTTTTATTTAATTAGTGTTTTATTTTTATTTTATATTATAAGTAATTAATAACAATGTGTTTATTATTATTTTTGAGTAAAACCTTTTTGTTGTAGCACATAGGGCTGTTAATAGAGTGGATTTTAATTCGAATTCGATTTGAATTTGATTCAATGATTTAGAATCTTTAATCGATAAAAATTCAACAGATATAATTCGATTAAAAAAATTCATAATTTGAAATAAATGGAGTGAATATGGATTAAATTGATTCAATCCATTAATAATTTGAATTCAAATATATATAGTATTACATGTATATATAGTATTATACATATATATACGTAGGGTTCTATAGCAACGTCAAAATAAATTTTTGGACAAAAAAGTAATGAGCTCATATGCAATATATCAAATTAGTTTATTTACATATGCAATATATCAAATTAGTTTATTTACATATAATAAGAAATGATGCAAGAAAAGTAATGAGCATGTGCTGAATATTGTGATATAGAAGAATGCAATGTAAATCTCAATTTGATCGAAATGAGTTTATTTTTTTATAAAACTTTAAGCTTATAATTAATTGATTGAAAAGTCAAAATATATGTATTTATAATGTCAAATAAGTACTATTATCAGTAGTAGAATCTAAAATACAATGATATGATAAATGAATATGAATAAATTATATTCTATTATTGCTTTTATATGATAAATATACTTGAAAATTTATTCGTTAATATGTTGCATGTATTTTTTTTTAAGGATGATTGTTTTGGATTTAGATTCTACTAATTTTTTTAGAAAAATAACAAATATATTATTTTTGAGAGTATTTGGATTCGGATTTTTTTTTGATTATCCAATTTTTATATGAATCCGGATATGATTATAACAGTTAATATCTTATAGAATTTTGAGTTGAATTTGGATATAGTATACCATTGTCATATTCACATTTGAATCTAGTATAATTCGATTCGAATTCAACCCATTGATAGCCCTAGTATCACGCATATTCAACGGCATGTGAAGCCTTAAGGAAGAGTCACCAGCCCATATGGTGCAACCACGAGTTGGGCTTGAAGAAGCTACCACTACCATACAATGGCTTTTGACTGACTTAATTGTCGCAATAGCTAGGGATTAGGGAATGCGCACTGCAAAATTTTGGTTATTTGTTTGGCCATAATCTCACATTTCTGCATATAATTTGATAGAGTGTTGAGGCAGAAAACATGTGCGAAGAATTCGAATTGTACTGGATTAACTTCTTGTGTTCCTTATGTTTTTACTGCTTGTGTGACTAATTTTACGTGCCCTGCCTAGCATGCATATATTAATTTTATATATTCTAAAACACAAACAGGATGGGGTGTTCCATCGATTAGGCTTGGTTTCATGAAGAAATCAGACTGCACAAGTTTTTATAAGTTCTACTGCAGAAATTCCTTTCTTCCTTTGAGGAAGTTCTAAAAACATCAACTTAGCATTGATGCATAAACAACATATTCAGCCAAATTATATTTCCATTCAGAACCGCACGAGAAAAATTTTCTAGGTCATATACATGCAAAGGCAGAAAGCATTTCTCAGGGACAGATGATCAGATCAAGCAAAACTAATTTGCAAGTACCCAAGATGGTATCAACTTGCAAAATAGACTTTTTACACAACAATAAACAGCAAAATAACAATCTTTCTGAATCCCTTCTCCTTTTAAAAGTAAAGTATAATAATCCACAGGAAATCACGAGTTAGTTATGACGAAATTAATTTTCCTGCTATTGATTTAAGCTTACAGATGCAAAATATTATATGAATAAAAATTATAGGAAACCACTGGCAGTCTGTCCATGCACCAGTCTCAGTACTTTTCAATTTGGAGAGAAAGGAGAACATTCCCTCAAGACCAGAATAACCTGACAAATCAAAACGTTATGTAGTATAAAGGCCAAGATGTGGTCCAAATTCTGTAGGAATTATAAGAGGGGTTTATTATTGACAACTCTTGCGTTGAAGATTAAAGTATTCTCACTCTCTTTCAGTAGATTAATTACCAAAATCTGGCACTCTCTAAGTTCAATGGAGATTACCTTTCTGCCCATTGGAACTCTACTTGTAAAGGTGCCATGAAACTTCAGAATTTTTGGTGCTAAAATTTGATATGGATCAGCTAACATCGAATTATGAGGCTTTTGCAACTTCCTTGCATCACTTCATTGGCAAACCTTAACCTGCAATAAGGTCTTGAGAAACAAGGAGAGTTTTCGTTTCTGTTTTCAAATATCCCTAACTTGTCCCAATAAATACAAAAATAGTTTTAATTTTTATAGCATAGCATATGAAAAAGGTCTTCAAGCATAGGAGAAAAGTTTTTAGACTGTGGACTTGATACAATTCAAGAAAAGGAGATTATTAAGAGGGAAAAAAAAAAAAAGAAGTAAGAAGCTCGCAGTATAAGATCGAAAGTATAGGTGCTGTCATTGAAGAATATACTTATCTAGACTCACTCCTATGGAACTGATGTGTTCTCTTGAAGTTCATGAGGAAAGAATAAGCAAATTTACAGGCACTTCTGTTGAGCAAGCCTCTCCATCAGAACTTGGCATATCAGAAAGAAGAAAATCAGAAGAAATTTTTCAACAACAATCATGTCAGAAATATTAATTTTGCAAAAGGAAATAGGGTAATTATAACGTAAGAGAAACAGAAATTGAATCTAGTGGCACCTCTAACATGATAGATGAAAAGAATTATTGGTTTCCTTCATTTTTACAGCTCTTCACTGGTTGGACTCGGAGAGGAGATCTTGCCTATATTTACAAACATGATATTAAGACTTGGTGTACACTCCACAAAGTATGATTTCTAGCCATGGTCATGCCAGTCCAAGCATTAGCCACCTAAGAAATCACCAAAGGAACAGTTTCTTCATCCCTGAAAATACCTCATCTACTGCTGAAACAGGAGGGTAATCTCAGCCTATGATTTAGTCATGATGAATGCCCTACTCCAAGGTAACATTCATCATAAGTTGCAGCTATTCTCAATTGGTAAGTTCCCAACATCAAAACCACTTTCTGAAGTCATTATTACAATGAATATTTGAAATGATTTTGTAATTTCTAGTTCATACTGAGAAATGCTGAAATCCACAAACATATGACCAAATTTAGGCAAATAGAGCTTTTGCACATTTTTGTTAATCCATGAAAAGGATCCGTACATCTCAATCAGAGAAGAATCAGGAGAAAAAGAAAGAATAGAAACTGATCAATAGATTTCTCAAAACAAACGAAAAGGAAATGAAAGATGAAACATAAATCATGGATCAACTAAGCCCTCTCGGGTACTTTCTTAAGGAAGAATCTCATGTAAATGCCATGGAATAATGTTTGATCTTAATCATATTTCACTCCAAAAATAAAAAGTTCGACACAATTGGGATTCCTTTTGGAAATTGAATACAATTACTAATTCATGATTTGGCATGTATAGAATGAAAACATGACTTTTCTGTCTGGCTTGAGTCAGTCTACTTTTGTAGCAAGGCCGAACTATGCTAATTCTGCTTTTTGTCTTCTTTTTTTAAAGGTTAGACCAAGATAGGTTAATTCCATTTTTCTGCTGTGTGAACTACAAAAAGCTTGAATTTTACTTCCACCTTTTTATTTAAGAACTTTTACAAGATCACAAATCTGTTTCACACTCATCCTGAATTTTTAATTCATTTATTTTCCAACTTTATTTCATTCAACCTTAAATAAATTTAGAGTTATTACATGACATAGTGCACTAGAAATATGAGACTACCATATAGACAACGTACACCTTCTGTTCCATCTTAATGTAATCTCATTTAGTTATTTTTGTAGTTTTAACTTGCTAATTGCTATATATAGTATTTCTCCATATTTTGCTTCACTGAGTATTATGCTGTAGAAACATATAAAAAGCTCCGGAAACAAACTCTGTTGACTCAAGTTATGAGAAAAGCAAAAGGCAAAAAGTTATCAGATTTTCATATATTTGTTGGAGGAAACTTAATATTCATTTATTTTCTTTCTTCCACTAATGCGTTACACGCATTCTCTTTGCGGATTAAAGGAATTTTAACACTTAGTTCTTACAAAGTCTATCTCTATATGGAACTTCTGTGCAACACTGCAACTTTGCTGTGCAGGTTACCAACATGAATTTTATTCATTCAGAGAGAAAAAGAGCGCTTGGTTAAAAAGCTAAATAATGCATGTCATCAAGAGAAAACCTGGAACAATAAAAACATCTCAATAACCAGTAACTGTCAAATTTAAGCCAAAATGTATACAAGTAACCAGCAAAAAATTACATAAGTTGAAGAAGCGAACCATGAAAATGCTGGAACAACGGTGAACATCAAGATTCTGGAAAAGCACAATCCGTCAGAAACCATTTCTAGCTTGACCTTCAAACAATAATTAGAAACTCATTTGAACATATATCTTAAAATACTTCCCTCAAAAACCAATAGTCCATCATACAGAGAATGAACATTAACAATTCTGCTGATATTTGCCTTGACTTCAAACAAGCATTCTTTTCTAGTGTACATAATTTTCTTCTTGTAATTACTCATCTTCACTATCCAAAAAGTAATCGCCTTCCTCGTCCTCATCACTATCCCCCTCAAGCCTATCACAGAAACTACTCCCTTGATCCAACCTAGTTCTTATCCAATCATCCTCTTCCTCATATTCCTCCTTCCCTTCAGAAAACGAAGAAATTCTCAAACCATTAAACTCCACACTCCCTATGAGTTCATCCAAACTCTGCTTCGCAGGTGCTAATTCCCCATCAAACTCGCTAACCGAAAACCTCCCACTCCGTCTCTCATCGAACTCCCTCCATTCTTTGCTCTTCAATTCCAAATCTCTATCTTTAATCTCTCCATTCTCCACTCTAATCCAAGGGACCCAAACGTCAGCATGCCTTCCCAATGCTCTATCTCGATCCCCCACCACCACTGTCCCCAAATTTGCCTCAGTTGCCTTTCTTAACATCTCAGAAAAATCTGAATCATCGGATACTAACACAATCCAATCGACGCCCCTACTCATGGAATGCAGCATTTGCCTCTTCAAAGCCCAATCCGCAGCCTGCGGCTTATCCTGCACAGTCTTGACGTACACTCCAGCACGCCTCAGCTCCTGGGCCAACCCATATCCAATTTTGGGGGTCAACAAACCACGTGCCGCCTCATTGAACTTCTCATTCCCATCGATAAACCTTTCCTTAAAGCGCTGCCGTTTCTTGCCCTTCAGGCTCCTCATCCTGTTCAATTTCTTCTGCCTCTCCCGCTCGTGCAACTGTCGAAAATGCTTCTTCAAATCCATATGGGTCTTACATTTCCTCCCACAAACGGAGCAAATATAAGGCTCGGAAGGCGCGGATAGTCCTTTGCGTTCAAGAAAATCAAGATGGTGTCTTTCACGACGTTCTTCGACAACCCACTGGGGAAGGTGTATGAAAGCGTGGCGATTTGCATAAGCAGATATATCAATCACGTCACCAAATTTCTTGGCCACAGATTTTAGGGCCAACGCAGCCTCGTACGGCGGCCCACGCGGCGGCTTGTTGTCCAAATCCCATAAAACGACCACTTTCTTCGCCTTTGCGGCGTACAATCCTTCTTTTGTCTTCACCATATCTATTTCTTGGTCCGACATGCAGGATTCTATGGGTTGCCATCGATGGGGTTTTCTGTTAAACCAAGTTATGGGTTTGATGAAAGTGAAGAAAAGTTTTTCAGATTTAGTGGTGTGATTTTGTGCGCGAGATGGGCTGAAGAATGGGGATTGAGGTTTAAGGGGAAGGCGTTCAATAGAATTGATGACAGTTACCATTTTTATAGGTTTTGGAGCTTAATTTAGGGACGGAGGAGCAAGTAGCCAAGAGATGGAAGTAATCATCCATTTTTTATATTGGGTTATCATTTTCAGGAATTTTATCTGGAGGTCGGAAGATATTTGGATGAGGACTGTGTAAGTGTCATCATCTGACAAACAATTGAATTTTGGAAGATTTTCTCCTTTTCAAAACAGAAGTTGCTCTGTCAAACAATGAAACAAAACTATCTATATATTGGTTATAATAATTAATTTATCTAATGACTATATTTTTAAAAACTAATTTTTATGTTTACTATTTTTTATTTAATATGTTTTCTCTTTAATTATTTTTTTATTTTAACAATTTTCTTTTACTTGTCTTAAAAATCTGTATTATTGTATAAAGTGTGCGAGTTTTTTATTTTTTTTTAATTTACCTTCACACACATATGAGGTTTGTTTAATTTGATTATCCAGCCGCATGTATATAAATGTCAGGGCATTGCCCTCACATTTGTTTGTGAGATGTTCATAATTTAGACCCTAACAAATCGTGGATGTACATGCTGTTTACATAAAAAGAAATGTGAGGATTATGTGATTCAATCAATTAACTTATGTTTATAGTGTGCGATCATTTATAATTAATTTAATGTATTTTTTAGGAAGTTGATAAAATTAATCAAATTTCAAAAAATAATAACACGTGGACAATTACTTAAAGCAATGGGTGCTGTAGCAAAACTGATTACAAAAGAGGAAAAATCATCCACATTAAAATTACTTTTTAACAAAATTTATTTGACATAAAAAAACTACTCAATAATAGTTGGATAAGTGAAAAATGTCAGGTGAACCAGAAAAGTTTGGATAGCAAGCATTGATTAGATAAGCATCCCGTAATAAGAGGAATAATTATGAACTCTACGGGCCATTTCCAGAGAGGTGGGGAAGAAAGAGCTTCAATTAATAGAAAAAATCTACACTGCTTTGGGATTATGTTTTCTTTTAATTTATTATCGCTTCCTACTTTTTTATCTTTCAATTATTTACCTTTTCCTTACCATCTATTATTTTGTTTCAACTCAACCTTTTGTTTTACTTAGAAATTCAAATAAATGGATTGGAATTACTAAAAGAAATATTATAGTAACACAAAAAAATAAATAAATATTTCATTAGTTTTATGCTACGAAAATTTTAGCATGTAGATCATGCATGCCAAAATAGTCAGCTTGATTTGTGAAATCTTGTAGTTCTATGAAGGTGATGATGAATTTCAAAGACTGTGAGAAAAAAGTAGTTTAGATCACTAATTCTGAATATATATATATATATGTATGTATGTACAAATCAAAATGTATTATTACATGACCTTAGGTGCCTTGCTTAAAATTCACGATCCAAATACGTAAAGTAAAATTGTGTATGAGCGTCATTGACAAGTGAAAATAAATTGAAACGTGATTGTTGGTACAAAAATATTATTATATAAGATTACTTACTTAATGATACTTTTGATTTTCTTTTTCTTACTTTATAGTACTAAAAATTCAAGATACCTCTTAAATTAAAAACTGCCTAACTCATATCCTTTTGTTTCTCCAAATTTATTATAATTATCTAAAATAATTTTGAAGTATTTACTTAAATGTCATTAAAAACTAGAAGCCCCTCAACTATTTGGCTGCTTCTAAATTTTAGTTTTGTTTAAACGGATTAGAAATAGAACCATGACCATTGAATATGTTAAAAATGCTTAAGTCAGACTAAGAGTAAAGTAATGTTTAGTTATATTTTGTGTGTTTTGTATTACGTGATTTGAGATAATGAATTTTGATGAGTTTTGGGAGTAAGGTTTGAGAATGTGATAGTTGTACAGAGGAATGTCATGAATATTTGTTTGTGATTTGAAAAATAGTTAGAAATTTGTTTTGGAAAATATTAATATGTTTGTTTATGTACTGAAGATAGGCATTTTTTATTATAGCGGTCAATCAATACTTTTTTGTTGCATTTTTAGGATTAAAAAGGAATTGAATAATTTTTTTATTGTAAGAGTAATAATAAAATATATGTGATATATATTAGAGAATAGAGAAGTTTTGGAAGGATAGAATATAGTATTTTGAAAAAATTATTTTGGCATTTTAAAGGAAAAATAATATATATATATATATATATATATTTAATTATGTAGATATCTAAGTGAATTCAAAAGTGAACCATTAAAAAAAAATTAAAAATTGAGCTGAGGTACTTGAACTTGGGTTGCTTCGAGGTTAACTAAGGGCCTCATTGGTTTTATTTTTGTTCTTATTTTTTATTTTCATCATTTTCGAAATTTAAAAAAATAATTAGTGAAAATAAGTTTATATTTGAATAAGTTGTTGAAAGAGCAATAATTATATTGAAATTAGTATGTTGTGGGAGGAAAAAGATAGTAATAATAGAATATAGAAAGAAGATATATACATTATTGGAAGAAGATACATATGTTATTGGGAAATGCATTTTGAGAATAAAAATAAAAATAATGAGTGAAAATATGTAAAAAGTGATGTATCTCAATTTTCAAATAATAGAAAATGTGAAAAAAAGATTTGAAAATGAAACCAAAAGGGCCGCAAATTAGAGATTGAAAACGTCAGAATTGAAATGCTATTGTTCAATGAGCTGCAAAATAATACATATACTAGCATAAATTCCATAATATGCATAATATATTTATCTAATTAAACTACGAAAAGAACTTGCAAATGTACAATTTATTTACTGTACTTTCACGGTAAAACATTATAATATTCTATGTTCTCTTAATGAAGCACTAACAGTTTCCAAAAATGTTATTCCAAATGGTTGAGCAGTAATGGTAAATAGTATCCATAAAAACAAATATAATACGGTACATTAAGTAAAATTTAGTATACAATATTTCTAAATTTGATATAACTCTAGTAATAACCCTGTACCAAAGCATAGAGAATTATATTATAATTAGAAGAACATAACAAAAATTAAAAGATATAAATATTTTTTATAAAACATAATTCTTAAAATCATATAATCTCACTAATTAGGAGACTGTGGATTGATTAAATTAAGGATGAGTAATGATTCAATTTCTTTTATATTTAATCTTTCATTTTATTTTTTAAATGTTAAAGATTTTTCAGTCGAGTTCTCGATCGGAAGAAAACAAGATATTCGTGCATATTCAATAGGTTTATAATTTGGACACTTTTATTGTTTTTTCCGCATTCAATATACAAATATTAAACAGTTTTCAAATATTAATTTTATTTCTTGAAAATGGACACAAGGTTTTACAAGTGATTTAACAAATTACTCTCTCTTTTTTTTCCTTTCATAGTATTTACCAAGAAAAAAAAATGATGTTACACTATAATAATGAATTAATAAAATTACTACTATAAATACATTTAAGATATTCTTTTATACATCTTATTTTGTCCATTTACTTATTAAAAATGATTTAATATAATTTACATTAATTTAAAAAGTAATTTGTTTAATTATTTTATTTGGGGAGCATATTGAAAAAATATTATCTAGAGGTAGGCAGAGTGCTAATAATCTGGTTATTAATAATTGAATTTACGTATTATCTTATTGCAATATAATATGACTAACAACTCTGACTATATAGTAAAAGTTATTGTTATTATTTTTATTAAGCACCCCTAGTTTCAACTTTAATTGAAATTTGCAATTCATATGTGTGTGTGCACATCATGATTTATAACACAAGTAAGAACGCATTTCGCTTGTTCATGGTGAATAGACATTAATAAAATAAAATTAATCTATATTTATAAAATTGCCATCATGATTGATAAAGAATTTTTAGATTATACAGCTAATTAATTTTTTGAGGCTACCTCAGTCATTATTTTAGTTTCTGTCACTTTGTTAATATTTTCTATTAACCATGTCACTTGGTTCATATGGTATTTACATAGTTTAATTACACGGATAATTTTAGTTTTGATGCCCTAAATATATCACTAATTTGATTTACGTCCCTGTGATCCAACTAATTTCACATTGTTCGCCAACCTTTTATAATTTTATTCAATGTTGCCTCGCGGTCAATTCATATGTTAAATGATAACCACATGAATTCGAGGGAAAAATCTAGCACCTCTTTTAGGATCTTTCTCATATGCAGCAATAAAAAAATGTCTTCTTCCTTATCTTCAGGAAGATCTTATGGTGAAGCCACACCAACGGAGCAAGTTTGCTGTGGATGCGTGATACAACTTCTCAGATAGATTTGAATCCTGGAAGGAGGAATTAGGCATGTCCAAACTATGGGGTAATTCATATATATATATATATATATTTCATTTTATCTAGTTTATGTTTGTAATTAGCAAGTTAATCGTACTTTCTTTTTATAGACTAGGGGTTATTGTGGAATTTTCATATGATTGGACCTTGAAATGTGTCTTAGGTCCAAACGAATAATCCTTGGACAGTTGTCAAAAAAGAACAAAGTAAAAGAGAATTAAACAAATTCATGATTAAGGAAAAAAGTTTGAAAGCTAAATTGAGGAAAATGAAGAGGAGAGTAAAGTTTTTGAAAAATGAAGTTGATATTGAAGAAGAAGAAAAAATATGTTTTACTTGTATCAGCAATTATAGTGTGTGCATTTGCAATGGCGATCAGGTTTGTTGAGTTAAATGACAATAATTTGGGAAAACATATGAAGAAGTTGCAACTTATGTAACTATTATTACAATGTTTCAACGCCTCCTTCTGTGCTTATTATTATTGCTGGTGTGTGATAAATCGTGCACATAAAGTAGAAAATTGGTTCTGTTTGTGTGTAATAAATCATGCACTTAGAGTAGAAAGTTGGTTCTGTCGAGAAGAAAATTGGTGGTGTAACGCCAAGTCCCTTTGAAGTATTTCCAACCATCGAATTTGGTTAGGTTATACGCACACAAGAACCTGGAGTGTTGGCTGCAGTTAAGAATGCAGTCAAATTTGGAGGCTCAGGTTGTAGTCACCTTCCAGACACAAAACAATCCCTGCAAAATGCACACACGCATGCACACAATCCATGCAAAAATGCACATGCACATAGTCCACACAACCCTACTGCAGTCAAAAAATGCACATGCTCAGAATTCAGCCAAAAGACAATAGAAAAGGCACCGATAGACCATACAATTCACTCTAACTAAACCTTGCAGTGAATAAAAAATGTGCACATGCACATGACTTTGCTGCATTCAAGAAAAAAACCAATCAAACATCATAATACAGAAAAAAAGGGTGCATGTAGTTCAATAAGTTAAATATGATGTCAATACAAGCTTACAAGTAGTTCTTCTTTTCTTGAAGTACCAATATTAACATTTGTAGTAAAAGAAGCATTGCTACAAACATCAACAGGTGGTTGAGAGTCTCTAGAGGTCATCTCAACAGGAATTTTAGGTTGTACTTCATGTGAAGCAGAAGCAGAAGCACTTTGTTTTTTGTAAGTCCTAGCATTATGCCACATTACTCTACACCATTTTGATTATTTTTGGATTCTTCTTGGCATTGTTAGATTGAAAGAAGCTTATGGCTCATCAAGCTCTCTTTACCTCAACTTTTTTGGTCCGCTAGGCCTATTTTTATATAATAGTGGAGAAAGGGCTAGTTGAGCACTCTTAAGCTATAGGTTTGCCTATTCACTCCAAATATAACATGGTCATATGCTCAAAGATGTGCTAACCTTGTAACAAGTCATGCTCATGTATTTTTGGGCTCTTCATTCTTACACTATATAGCTGAGATAACATGTTTGCTTATTATGCCCATCAAATCCTACCTCCTACAACTATAAGACTTTTGGAGAACATCAACTATATGGTGGTCATACATGCCCATTTGTGGTGCCCCACTTGGGATAATCCCTAGCTGAGATGCCATTCAGTTCAATCTTAATTCAAACCCATGAATAAACAATAGGCCCATAAATTTTTTTCTTTTCAAAACTTACTTATCAAAAGCAGCAGCAGTTTCAAATTGACTAACCCAACAAAATATTAAATACATACCATATCTAACTTCTTAACATCTGATGAAAAATACACAAATCCAAAGTTATTTTCATCAAACTGACATATCACAACGTCTTTAAAACCAAATTCAACATTTAAGAGGAACTATTTACATAGCTAAGCACCTATTCTATTACAAAAGACGTTTCCTCTTCCCAAGTCATAATTTCACATCCTTTACTTAAATCTGTCTGAGAGAAATAAGGAGAAATGGGAAATAAGTTACAAGGATTTAGTAAGGAATATCATAACAACAAGTAAAGAAACCTATTGAGGAAAGAACATCTTAACAAATCTTAAATCAATATATATACAAGTACAAGTACGAACCAAGCAAGAACAAGTATAGCAAATAGGAATCTCTCCTGCCTTATTACTCTAAGAACAAATCACTATCAATCAAGAACCAAGTACGAACAAGCAAACCCGTATAATATAAGCATTCCAATAAAACCAAAATTAGACATGCATATTAGATTCACCTTATTTTATTCAAACAAGTACTTTACCAAAGAGTGATAGCTTGGCACATGGCTTGTCCCATAGGACTGTATGTCACACTGTGATGCCTAGGGGGAAATCCTTAGCGTATCGCCAATACCAAGGGGGAAATCCCTAGCATATTATTGACACCTATGCAGACTACATAGTGTGTCCCATATCCAAACATTTCGCTCGATTATGCCCACAACCAACAATCTCCAGAACAAGTACAAGTAACACGTATAATTGATGCAAATGCCTGGAGGGTAATCCCAAGTATATCGCTAATACCAAGACAATAATTAAGCCAACAAAGCAATATACAATAGGTACAAAAATGCTGAGAAGGCAAAATAATACAATTAACAAGTGCAATTAAGCCATCATGGCCATGTATGAAATGAACAAGCATGTCAGCAAGGCATTCGATAACAAGATAAGATAGGAACAAGTACAGGGTAATAACAAGCGCCGATCAAGAATAAGTACAATAATATGATTAGAAACAAGTATAATAGTAGATAAGAATTGGGAATTTTGGGTGCCAGAACAAACAAGAATGAACTCGTAATAGAACATGATCAAGAACTAACCCTCACAGAGGTATACATATTAATAAACAGATAACAATCGATCACAAGAAAGTATGATTCCAATAACAAAGATAAGTACATATACAAGCACATTGAACTCTTATAGGGGTCATTCCATAAGAACATATAGAATTATTGAGGCCAAAGTGGCAGACCCTTACTTTCAAATTCTCAAAAAAGTCAGCCACAAACTGCAATCTACTAGTCCTTGTGTCCTACTCCTTCATGACCTATCTAAAATAACATTTTCACTATCAAATTCACATTCAATCCTAATAATCACAACTAAGCTATTAATACCCAAATTTACTAAACAACTGATTAATATGATAGTTTTAGGCTTAAGTGATACTATCACCCAATATGGTTGATAAAGTCACTATTAATATGATAGTTTTAGGCTTAAACGATACAATCACCCCAATATGGTTGATAAAATTGTTATTACCATGATAATTCCTGATTTTCATATCGAATCTTAATAATAAAATGCAATTAGTTCTCATTTACATATTTAGTCTTACAACAGCATCCTGAATCAAAATAAATGGTCCATATATTTAATTATCCCAATTAATTCCACTTAGGTCCCAAATTTCTAATTTTTAGGGTTTTCTTACTCAAATAATTTAATAAATCTTTGATTGTCATGCTTTGATTCAAATTCGAGCCCAAGATTTCAACAATATTCATACATATAAGAATTTTATGGCTAAATACAATTTAGAGCTATATCCAAAAGTATAAAAGTCTTGAATGATAAAAATGTACAAAATAGTAAACTCATTATCCAGCTTTTACCTCAAAATGCACAACCGAGACCTCAAAACCACGAATCAATCACACCACCATGACCATTATGTTAGAAAGAATTTATTTGGGGGCCATTGCGATTGTTATTGTTGAAAAAAATACAAAACCATCACCATCCACCTGTTTCATCCTCTTAAGTCCAACAGTCCAATTAGTTTTTAGTTTTGAGGCTAAAATGTCTTTCAATTGAAGCCCACAATCTCAATTCCTTTTTCTCATCGTCATGTTTGTTGTTCCATTTCCTGTTGCCATCACAGCATTACACCATCGTGCAAGGTCACCGGTATGAATCCTAGGTCTAGTTCTCCCTAAAGCTCCACCCAAAATGTCTCTCTAACGCTGCCTTGCTGTGAAACCACCTTTTCCCACCATGTTAGCTTTCAATCTTCAAAATTGTGGGGTTTTATTGGTGCTCAATATGTGTATGTTGTGGCTAGGGGTTGTTAGTAGTGAGGAGAAATGATTGTGAGGGTTGGGTGGTGAAGTTTTGTCGTTGGGAAAGGCTTTTAGTGGAGAGAGAGAGAGAGAGAGAGAGAGAGAGAGAGA